>JAOBRC010267352.1:0-13930 GCA_027575255.1 Scolionema suvaense
GTAAAATCTCAAAAATATTAAGAAACTTTTACTACTACCTCAGGTGCTTGGTTTCTTATAAAAAAAAATACGTGTAGACAGCAAAAAAAGAACATACACCTAGCATTGGTCAATGATGAAAATTTTGATCACGTACACACAACACGCGTACAGAGAACCTCACAACAACACGACAACAACATTATGAGCTAAAAACAGAACAAAAAAAGCTAACACAAGCACATCAGAATGCAATGCATACTAGATCATGCATTTTTTCCACAGCATGACGATTGAAATGGTTGAACAGGAGATATTTCGACCTTATAAGGCATCTTCTGCATGCCGTACCAACCACTGACCACTGAGCGCCGATATTCTTCAAAATTCTTCCATCAACATTCCTCAACATGTACGGCTATATTCAGGATCGTAATTCCTGAGAGACCATTTTGGTTTCGCACTCGTCGCGGCGAAAAAATTAGTTGCATCCCATTCAACTGCTTTTAGGCGAAATTTTTCGTTGCGGCGAAAGCTTCGCTTCGCTGCTCATTTTGCAGCAGCTTTCGCTCAAGTGGAAATTCATACCACAAGAGCACAGAGCAATATCGGAAGTCGTTATCTTAACAGGCTTCACAAGACGACCTTCCGAAAAAAATAGCAAAATATTCTACTAGTTACTCGTAATAGATTAAACCTATACTTAGCAGTGACTTTCCAACAGCTAACAGCATTTGACCTTCCTAGAAGAAGAGCCTGTGCTGGATACGGTTTACAATAAACATAACTGACAAAATGACAAAATGAACACCATGCCTCAAGGATTAAAACAAATGAAAGTTTCAGAGAAATTACAAATAAAATAAACGACTTAGCTTACCTCTTTCCGCCCTGTCTCTCTCTTTTGCTAAATCTATTTTTAAAGAATCGATAACTTTAGAAGCCTCTGTATTTTGTCCCTCTAACAGGCTATACCTTTCCTGTAAAGAAGTGAATCTTGAAGATTGTTCTTGAAGATCGATTTCTAACTTCTCTCTAGCAGAGGTAGCAAGGCAAAGTTCTGATTGATGACACTCTAGTAGTTCCTCATGTTTTGATCGTGCAGATCGGAGTTCGTGCAGAAGAATCTCACGCTCTTTTGATAATGATTCCATTTCCTGATCCAGATAGTTAGTCCCAGTTTCTGCAAGAAAATATTAACGAAATGGTAAGAGCACAACGTATATCCCCTAAAATAAGCGCCCACCCTGGATCCTTCAAAAATTAAATAAGCGCCCAGGCACTTATTCGAGGCATTACGGTATTGATATTTCGGTTATAGTCAATAAATTTTTAAAGCTTCATGATATCTTCACATAAAGAAGATTTAATTCTAATTGGTACGGGCTTTTTGACGTACGTTAATGGTAGAGGCAGGGGGCGGGGGTGGTGCGTAAAATTCCATTTTGTGACGTCACCTGCATTTTCTGACCAAAATTTTCAACAATTGTTTTTCGATTTTTTACATCGAAGTTGTTCCTAAAGCAACCAAAAAACATATGTTACGTGTTTAAACTGCCATCTTTGCTGTACTTGCATCAAAATCCTAGCAAAAACGAGCAAAAATCACGATTTTCGAAAAATTTTGCCATTGCTGGCCTTCAAGAATTGGCCCATATCTCCGGATCCCCTGTAGGTGTAACATTGAAATTTGGCCCGGAAGTCTCTAATATAATTCTAATACAAGCCCCAATGCGGCAGCTTTTCAGCGCCTTCGGTTTAGCGTCAAAAGCAAAAAGTTTGACCACCCGCACCAAATACGGTTAATCAAATGTCTACTGCAAAGAGCATACTGAGCTACAACGCATGAAAACAGCAGTACTTTTTTGAATCATATCACCAGAACCTTACTCAGTAAGGTTTTGAAGGTATGTATGCGTGCTACTGTCGACACTACTACAAAAGCAGTTTACTTCAAGCTTCCATACGCTGGAACATATGCTATCCATTCAGTCAAAACATGAGCAAATTGACGAGTGTTTTTATTGCTTCCAAAACTGCCCTATAATGTAGTGGTATATTGAATTTTCTAGTCTAACTTACAATTAATATTAAAGTTATTTTGAAAACATAGAAATTACACTCATATCAGCAGTCAATATGCTACACATAATAAATGCAGGACAACAATCATCATAATAGATCTGGTATCAAAGTACATTTTACTAAAATTATGACAGCAAGGATTTGTGTCATTGCTTTGTTCGGCAAAAAGGTCCCAGACTATTTGGATACACACTGCAGTAGAAATCCTGATTTGCACAATCACAACAGGGCAGTCAATGAATTATTTAATTATTAGAAAAATTTAAAAAATTTGTTGACTAAGAAATTAACTTTTAGTACCGTAAATCCTCTAACAAACCCCTGAGGCCTTTAAATTTTCAAGTTTTTGGAGGGGTGTTTATTTAAAAATATTTCTTATAATGACCTTCTGTAGTTCTTTTAACAATGTTCCCACTATGGCAATTTTCGGAGGTTCTTTAGGATTTCCTGCAAAGTCACTTCAACAGAAATGGGTTCTAATAGACGCCCCCTCTGGGGAGGGGCGTTTAAAAGAGGGGGCGTTTAATAAATAAATTTCGTTTTAAGGTGGGCGTTTAAAAGAAAGAGGGCAGTTATTAGAGAATTTACGGAATTCAGGGTTTACTTATCCGTGGAGCTGCTCTATCTCCAAGACAAGACAAACAACTATCAGCAGTGCCATAGAAAAGCACACCACGGAGCCTGATTACATGGGAGGTTTTAGCTGCCCAACCCAAAATTTCAGCTAATCTTGACGAGTAAAGTTTGATGTTTGTGACACTCTCAGCTCGGGATAGGATACCCTCGTCTTCTATTGCAGTGCTATGAGAAGCGTCATCAGTGGAGTTCATGGGTCAGCTCGGGCTTGAAATACCAGCACAATTCTCTAGAGCAGGCCAGGATTTTCAGCACGGGGGCGGGCTTAAATAGCGTATCATGTAATATCAATAGATAGATTAGAGTGAAATGCCTGCCACGCGGGGCTGGGATAAGCCTGTTTTGTACCAGGTGTTTCCAGGCCGGGCTGAAAATCTCCATGTAACCTACTCCTAAGAATCCATAAACAAGGAAAATAATGGATCCAGAAGTCAACAGGGTTTTGCAAGCCATGGCAGCCATGTTGAATCCCAAGAAAAGTCCCTTACAGCAACATATGTGCACAATCAAGAGGATCTATACACACAGTCGACCTACTAGGCTACAATAGAGGGAGAAGAAGTTGCTGCTGAGAGTTTATCCTTTAAGATGTCCTTGTCTTTCACAAAACATTGATTAACAACAAAAAATCAAAGCCTCAATGTTCAGAATTCATCTCATGCCAGGTACAGATCAGGGATCCACGATATCGCAATGAGGCAAATCCTCATCCCAGTGTAAAGCACATCATAGTATCTTCAACACAATGAGCTCAATAATAGGATGTATCACACGGATTTATCAACACATGTTTGCTAAGATACTTTTCACTCCTGCACCAAGAGCATGAATATTGAATTCAGCATTGATTGAACAAAACGAATATGTAGTACAAGGCACGATCAGACACTCAGAGACCAATACCAATATACATTTCTATCGTTTCTGTTCACTGCAACTATTAACAGCCATCTTGTTGACGGCTTAGATAAATTTTATTTCCCATATGTGGTTCATCAGAAACTATCATGGTCTGGACAGCAGGCCTAACTAAAATGAATGTTTTCAAGCCAGTCAGAGCAGAAACATGGATTGCTTCAGGCAAGTTGGTGGAAAGCTGTCAGTCCACTTCCTATTGGCACTTGAAACACGATGGGTCTCATTCACGAGGTAGTATATCCACAGCAAAAACATTCAGCACTATAGGCAAAAGGATAGTTGTTACAGGATGCTCACAATGAGAACAGGTTCATAACTAGAAAAGTAATACATCTGATGCCTGGACCTTAGAAGATCCCTGCGGAGTGTTCACAACACGAAGAATCTGCATTGCTAACCGGTACTTACTTCTCAATGTCCATAATCAAATGTTTCACCTTTTCTCTAGGACCCACAGTTTATGTCACATAAAATCAAAAGGAGCGACTTTATATTCTCTAGCCAGCGAGACAAATTGCAGGAAATGAATATCACAAAGTCAAAGAGCGGAGAGACACGAACCTGCTAAAAACTTAAGCAAGCTACACACACCTCATAAAAAAACAACCAGAGAGAGAGAGAGGAAGAGGAGGGGGGCATGTAGTCTTCGAAAAATGCCTTAAGGGGTGGATAGGACTTTTTTTTGTAAAAAGGAGGGATAACCAAAAGCGGGGATGCCATAAAAATGGAGGCAATGCAAAGATATGTTCATTTATAAACTATCAAAGTCAGATAAACAGGTCACAGAATTAAATCTTCATGTTACAAAGAAAAAATAAGACATAGGCTATAAGATTCACACTACAAATGACAAAAAACTGAAGAAATGTTCTTGAAATGTTTCGCAAAAAATCCTCAAAATAACAAGTACTGACAGAAACTGCCACTCGCCTGCAGAACAACATATCCCGAAGATACAAAGCATGGATTGTAACATAAGATCCACCCCAACCATGACAAAAAAAGATGAAACGATTTCCACATACTTCAAAAACCCTGAAATAGCCAATTTTGGACATAAATTACAACCTGGAAGCCTAACGAGATTTTCCCCACACATGGCACATGGCTCACAACAAACGCAGAGCTGCCCCGAAGAATCACACTAAAAATGACAAACAAGTCACATAATTAGTGGACTCTCGCAAACTGAATTGAGAATCTCGCATAAGATCAAAGAAGAGAATAATATTTAAGCCATAGGACATGCACCACAAATCACAAAAACCCCATGAAGTGTTCTTGAAACATTACGAAAAAACCCTAAAACAGCCATTATTGACATAAATTGCTGTCAGCATGCTGAATAACAACATATTCCTAAGATATAAAGCATGGCTCATTACATATGCGTTGTTGCCCTTAAGATCCACACGAAAAATGAAAAGATAAACCATTGTTGGCACATTTGGAAAAAAACTGAAATAGCCATTTTCTGACATAATTTACCACCCGCAATCCTAATGAGATTTTCCTCACACACGACACATGGTTCATAACCTACGCAGAGAGGCCCCTATGAATCACACCATAAATGATAAAAAACGAAGGAACTGTTCATGACATATTTAGAAAAAACCCAGAAAACAACCATTTTTGGGAGTAAATTGCCACCTGCAATCCTAACGAGATTGTCCAGAGACATGGCAAATGATTCATAACATGTGTACAGTTGCCTCAAATATGGGGAAAAAACCCTGAAAATGGTCATTTTTGGACGTAAATTGCCACCCGCAAGCCAAACGAGATTTTCAGGAGACATGACATCTGGTTCAAAACATGCGCAGAGTTGGCCCTAATAATCATACCAAAAATGACAAGAATCTGATGAATGGTTTTTGACTTATTTGGAACAAAACATGAAAAACACTATTTTTTGGCATAAATTGCCACCTGCAAGTCAAACAAAATTTTTTTTCAAAATTCTGGGTCCATCACTTTTCGTCAACTGCAGATTGTCACCTTAACACCAAATTTCAGAAAAATTCATTAAGCGGTTATCCGGGAAAACGCGTTGGTGACGGACGGACGGACGGACGGACGGACGGACGGACGGACGGACCTCATTTTATAGGACTCTTCCGCTGAAGGGGGAGTCCAAAAACGGATGAGCAGTTTATGACATATTTAGAAAAATCCATGAAAATAGCCAATTTTGGAAGTAAATAACTACCCACAAGCCAAACGAGATTTTGCCAGACACAACACATGGTTCATAACATACGCAGAGCTGCCCCAAAGAATCAGACCAAGAATGCCCAACATCGGATGAATCTTTTTTAGTCAATTACATGGAGAATTTCAGCCTGGGCTGAAATTCTACCCCGCCTCTCTGGTCAACCACCAGTAATTTGACCATTCTTATTACATGAAGTGCTATTTCAACCCGCCCCCGGGCTGAAAATCCTAGTCTGCTCTAGAAAAGCGGGCTAGGATTTCCAGCCCGGGCTGAGGTATAGAAATCCGCTGATTACGCTTCTGATAAGGCTGCAATGACTGAGAGAGGGAGTTTTAAACCGGGCTGAGACTGCCATGTAATACAGCGCTAAACCTAGCCCACCAAGGTAGGCTGAAAGTTCAGCCCGGGCTGAAATCTCCCATGTAATCGATTCCTTACATGAAAATGCTGAAAATTACCACTTTTGGATATCAATAGCCACCCGCAAGCAGAACAGGAGTTCTCCCAGACATTTTTGATGTTGGTGTGCTTACCTCACCTGTCCCTCGGCTGGTTGCTCACTTTCTGAATGACGCGAAAACTTATCAGTTGTTCAATCTGCTCTTTGTGTTGCACCAGAATTCAGTCTCGCGCTGATTGCTAGCTTCCTTTCTGATGCGAAATTTTATCAATAGTTCGTTCTTTTGTGTGGCATTAGAACTCAATTTCTCGCTATATGTCAAAACCACAGCGAACTGCCTGTCCTGAGAACGAACTCAGAGACATGCTTTATCTTTCTTACTTTCATAAGCAGCGTGTGTTCGTATTGAAAGCTGGGCGATTTAATTATTACTGTGTCCGATTATTTTGATCTCGCAGCTCATGCATGGCTTGGTGTCAGAGGATTAAGGGTCCTGTTATTTTGTGACAACAAGCCTGCCCACAAGGAGCAAACAGATGGTGATTTCACGAGATCTTCTCTCCAGGAGCACGATGTGTGCCTCGGAGATATTTTCAATCAGAAATTTGCAAAGCCCTGCCAGATATGGCACATGATCCATAACATAAGTACTATTACTCTGAAGTTTGCACCAAAATTTACAAGAAAGCAGTAAAACATTCTTGAGATACTAAAAAAACCAAACAAAAATGGTCATTTTTAGGCATTAACTGCCACCTGCAAGGCGAATGAGAGTTTTCCCAGATGGTCCGTTACATTACTTTTATTGCTCAAAATTATAAAAAAGTAATGATTGGATCTTGAAATATTTTGAAAAACTCTAAAAATGGCCATTTTTGGGCGTTAATTGCCACCTGCAATCCGGACAAAAATTTTCTAGTGAAAATCTGACCCCATGGCTTCGTTTCAATTACTAATCTTGACCTTCATGCCAAATTTCGGAAAAATCTGAGCAGCGGTTATCAAGGAAAATGCGATGGCGACGGACAGAAAGATGGAAGGATGGCAGGATGGACGGAAGGACGGACAGGCCTCATGTTATACGACTCTTCAGCTAAAGCGGGAGTCCAAAAACATTTGTAAATGTTTTCATTAACACGTTTCTACGATCAGCGCATGGCAGTTCAGTCTCACTCGAAACAGAATTAAACCGCTCTGCACACAATGGAAAATGCAAACTTTTCATTGAGCCAGAAAATGCCGCGAAAAAAAATGAAGGGGGTGTGATTTATCAAGGGGGAGATGGGACCCTCCGCAAACTATGTATAATATATCTGTACGAAAAAAAGAAGTGCTTAAGGTACAACAAACTGGACCGCAAATAGATTCTTTCATGCCACCTGAGATATTCAATGCCCTTAATTTGCGATTAGGAGGAATTGGATTTGAGGGAGGAGTACACTTAGGAGCTCACTGAAAAAAGAAAGTGTATGCACTTGCCTCGGACCTTGAATACAGTACTCCTGACTAACTCAGGCGCCGTTGTTCAAAGTACAATAGAACTGTGCGCAACATAACCACCCCAGTGCACACAACATTTTACTGGCAATATAAATGTATTTAATGTTGAACATCCAAAACAGCTCTCCTTGGAGTAAATGAAATAAGATCCTATTCAAATTCTGGAATGCATTCCTATCTGTCGCGCGCCATTGGAGTATGAACACTGCTTGAGAAGTAACCACGGTTTGCAGTGAACTCAGTAAATTCACGCATTGAGCCAACAGTTTTTGAATACTGGTGAAGAAACACTAATACTTTGGTCAGCACATATTTCAGGGCACATTTTAGCATTCACTTGCATGTGATTTTATTGCATGCAATGCCCTCAGAAATCGGTCGCAATTTCACCCTTTTATGCCTTTTTCTTCAAAATACTGATTTTTATAGGCAAATCTGTGTCCCATTCAATATTGCCTTTTTAGGACAGAATCCGTATGCGGACTTACTGCCCTATAATATGCACTGTATTATGGTGTGCACAGCCCGAAACATCAGTTATGCAACTTCTGACAGAGCGCCGTAGTTACGCAGGATCAGGTATTATCTTGCACATATCAAAGAACGAAACATAGGAAGGTTGGATATGGGGAAGCAGGGGCAGATGGCGCAAATTTCAGATGTGTATCACACCTGTGTAGTACTTAGGTAAGGAATAGCGAGGCACCAAAGAAGCCTCGTCTACTCAACTGGGGGTTCTAGGGGGGCGTTGTCAGCCCCCTAGTGGGTCCAGCTTTTGCTACATGAGGCTTTCAAAAGCAAAAGCTACAAAATGCCTAAAATTTACTTCATGACAATATAGTAAGCTGGGAAAAAGAACATAAAAAACAAAACAAAACAAAGATAGGATAGGTTGAAACTGAAATTTACAAATTGAGGTTTTGCCGCTTCGAATGATGGGGCTTAGGATAGCTACTACAGAACTGAATTCTTATGAGAGAGGACATTGCCAGTCATAAACCTCAAGCAAAGTTTCACATTTGCAGATGTTTTAGTGCTTGAGTTGTATTAATTTTTAAAACAAACTTTTTTTAGGGATTAATTTCAGGGGGAACTAATTGTCTTAAAAACCTGCCTATAATATCAAAATGATCTACTTAGTGGGTGGACTAACTCTGGTACGAGTTTTGTTTTGCTGGGACTACTGGTTCGAAAGTTAGTTTTTCACTGTTAAAATTTTCGAACCCTCTTGGGGAGAGTGTCCTCAAGGTAAGAAGCTGAGATTTGATCAGTTGTTCGAACTTTTTTAGTCATACCATCGTAACAGATTTGAGATTTTGTTAAGTGCATTGGGAGATATAGCACCTCGTAGTTTGGTAAAATGCTGGGGCCTGGGTACTAGTCAGGAATTTTAAGCACTTTTTCGCAAACTTAGATGCCCCTTCCCTGGAGCAAAAGCTTCCAGATGCATTGAAATCAGTGCGGAATTCGCCAAGTTACAGCTTTGCCACAAGGGTACACATAACCGAAAACTTACCATAAATGAATGGTTGAGGCTTTTTTTCCCAGGTGAAATAATTGTTTCTGGTCTTCCACCAGCAGGGTACATAAAATTTGATCTAGTCCATTTGAGAAGCTCAGTGAGGACTTTTCGGAAGAGTCTCCGAAGGAATCTCTGTTAGAACCTCTGAAAACCTCTGAGCAAAACGATACAGGTTCATTTGTACCCCCATCTTTGATTTTTAAAAACATAAAAAATTTGATTTAAAATCCCATTTATCAATAGGAAGACTAGCTCAGACCTAAACAAAAGGGATTAATTCTTAACCGTCTGGATGGGGAGAATGTACATAGGAAGTTTGAATCAGATTCAAGAAACTTCAGGAAAAATTTTGGGCCGGAAGGGTCAGAAAATTGCCAAAAATGATATAGTGGGCATTAGAGTCAGGATCAAATTTTTTTTGCTAGGGCAGCTAAAGGGATGAATTTTTTTCCATTCCATCGTAGAGTTGTAACAAGCTGGGATACCAAATTTGGGATGATTTCATTGAGTAGAACAGGACCAACTTTGACAAACGACCCCATTCTGAGTCTGTCTACTGGAGTACATTACGCCAAAACAAAAATCAGGTTCTTATCTTCATTCCTTCTCTTTCTCATAGGGGGGGTGAGAGATATACAACTTCGCACCTTTGATCGGTCAAGAAAAAATGACAAAACTGACCATCTGCACCTTCTTATAGTCAGTAAACCAAGCTTCCCCTGACTAAGAACTGTACACTGGAAGATACTACAACTCCCAATGAAGCTCTCCACATAATAATCCATGCTTCAAAGATTCCTTCATAGGATTGTCAGAATCTGTGAACCCCCACTTTTGGCTTGGCGATAGAGGGCAACAAAGCAAAATTTTGGGCAATTGTAAATGGCCATTAATTCTGAACCACTCACAGGCTTTTTGGTTATAACTTGCACACCTACTAGTCCCCCTGGATTTATAACTTTATGGGCAAATTCATTGCCTCAGCTGCCTTGGCTCAGATTTTAGATGGGGGTGACAGAATTAACTTTTTCACAATAGCCAGAAACAGTGAAAATTCATACCTACAAACTCTTGTCCAAAACTCTTGATGTTCCAATTCTCATTTCTTCATACAAATGACATAAAAGTCAGTCACATGTATGTGGACGATGAAAGTAGAGAGATATCCAGGTTTCTTTAAGTATTTCTCCAACTGGAACACTACATGGACACCACATGCACTATCAGCAGTGATAGCCCCTTACCAAAAAGCAACATCAGATTCCATCCTTATCTGGTCAGATTTTTTAACATGCTTGCTTTTATGAGTAGAAATTTCCAAAAGAGTTTCATACCAATTATAAGGAGTAGGAAATGGTCAATTTACCACTCTGCATGCAGTTAAGAAGATTTTCAGAGGGGAGAAGAATAAAATTTCATGCCCACTATAGCTGAACAGTACTAAGTCTGAAACATGCTACCCCCTCACTTTCACTAAAAAAGAACTCAGCTTTTCAACATTGGAAATTAATTTGAAATCATAAGGTTCATATCCTTAGGTAAAAATAGAGATATAGAGCAGCTTGCTTGAAAATTTGATTCCTGAGAAATCAGGATTTGAGTTTTCGAGGTTTGCAAGTGACAGCCGTCAGGTATGAAAACAGCTAAGTGCCAAGTTTGAAGAAACTTTGTAATAACTTTTGAAATACAGAACCAAATCACTAACCCTTTTTAGGGCACATGCAGAGTAGTAAAACGAATAAATGAAAACAAGAATGGACATGGAAGAAAGTCTAATTGAGCCCAAGGGCTCAGATTTGCTGCTGGCTGGTTTACCTCTGACAGTGGATGTGGGACTATCAAAATCCACCACTTTGCCATAAAAGAACAATTTCCACTCCACTTCAGGTGCTCAAACTTGGCACAGGGTACCTCAGACTGTGCGCTACCTTCGACAGGAAGCAAACATGCGCAGTGAATAAATGTGTAGGAGCTATATGCAAATTCAGACAGGCTATGGACACAAGGCAAAATCAGGCCAAAACAGGTAAAAAATGCTATCTATATCTATGTCTTTGACCGAAGATTGTGAGACTTAGAGAGCATCTTTTTTTAACTCTGTTTACATGCAGAATAGAGAAAAAAAGAATGAAGAACGCGATTCTGTAATTTGTTTTGGTGGACCGATCTTCTTCGGCCATCACAATAAAAGTTGAAGCCCCTCAGAGGATAAGGCCATTTGACTGAAAGAGCCAAGTGTAAAAAAAACGTCAGAACTTGAAAAAAGTTAACATTAAACTTTAGAGGCACTTAGAGTAACCCAAAACACTTTGAAATATGAAAAAGCTGCATCGAAATCTGTTCCCTACATATGAAATGGCCAGGCAGCCATTCTCCTCACCGAAGGTGTTGTCTGAGCTGCAGACATCTTGAAAACGAAGAAGTCGGCATCCAGCAGACCACTTTATACAACTACGCAGCATGCATGACTATAAAAAGCAGACGTCAAAGGTCCCTTCGATGCCATACAAAATCACTGACGCTATGCCAGATCAGATATATCGGAAGCACGCATGGGAATAATTTTTAGTCAAATTACCGTCTGATCAAAACCCGCAATCCTCAACGGTTTCCTCTGAAGTTGTTTTGCTAAGTCTTGGCAACTTATCGATACAAATACAAATGACATACCATTGTTTAATAAAAGATATCCATTACAGAGAACATGAGACAAAAACTATAAGACCACGTGAGACAAAAATAAATATCTTCTGCGTCCAACCTCGCAGTTGATGACTTACGGTTCTGTTGGTCTGATATCACTATCGTTACAGGAAAAGTTTGAAAACCTGACAACGGTATCACGCAATACAGGTGATATACCCTGTATAAGCCCCTGGGAAGTGAGACTTGGCCGAGTGATACATTCATAGTGCGATGTGATCCATACCAAATCCTCTCTAAAGCCTCTCTACACGCCTATCTGAAACAAAACCTTCACTTCATACAGGCGGACCCTGTTTGCTATTTGCCCATCATAGATCTTTGGCCTTACCGTTGAAAACCAATGTTTGCTACAGAGTTGAGGACCTACCAACCTATGTCGACCGCCAGTCTGGATTTCAATCTGTTAAATTGCTAATACAAATAAGGAGCATAACTACACTTATGGTAATGGTTCCACTCACAGGTAATCAAGTTAGATTCATACACCAAGCAGTATAACCCAAATCCAAAACATCAGTTTTTCAATAAATGCATTGGTGCCAAACACCTCCCACATTCCTAATGTGTGGGATACATTTTGTCTGATCCATACCTTCTAAGCTGTTTCGCTCGGTTGTACCTCCAACAGGACAAATTCGAGCGGACAAAGCTCTCAGGATTTAGGCACGCTTTCTAGCCAATGTCAAGGCGTAATACAAAAGTTGAGGAACTAATGCATAAAAGACAGTCTAATAAGAATGAGTTATAGAAATATTCGATATTTTACTGTACATATTCATTTCTCATCATGACAGTAGGATAAATTTGCACTGTTTCCAATTCCTTAAAAACAAGTCACATAATGAGTGTACTCCCGCAAACTTCCCCACGTCAGATCAAAGAAGAGAATAACACATAAGCCATAAGATTTGCACCACAAATCACAAAAACGTAATCAAGAGTTTCTTGAAACAATGAAAGAACCATAAAACAGCCATTATTGACATAAATTGCTACCTGCATGCTGAAGAACAACATATTCCCAAAATATATAGTATGGGTCATAATATAGGCTTTGTTGCCCTTACGATCCACGCCGAAAACGAAAAGATAAACCATTCTTGAAACATTAGGAAAAAAACCTGAAAATTGGCATTTTTCTGATTAAATTATCACCTGCAAGTCTAACAAGATTTCCTCAGACACAGCACATGGTTCATAAGATATGCAGAGAGGCCCCTATGAATCGCACCAAAAACGACAAAAAATCGATAAACGTTCATGATATCTTAGGAAAAAAACCCATTTAACCACCTAAATTGCCACCTGCAAGCCAAACGAGATTGTCAGGAGATATGGCAAATGGTTAATAACATGCCTACAGTTGCCTAAAATATTCACACCATAAATGACAAAAAATGGATGAACCGTTCATGACATATTTGGAAAAACCACGAAAACAACCATTTTTGGGTGTAAATTGCCACCTGCAAGCAAAACCAGATGGTCAGGCCACACAGGCATATGGTTCAAGACATGCGTAGAGTTGCCCAAAATATTCAAATCAAAAGTGACAAGACTCCGATGAACAGTTTTTGACATCTTGGAATCAAAAACCATGAAAAACGCCATTTTTTGACATAAATTGCCACCTGCAAGCCCACCGAGATTGTCCAAAGACATGGCAAAATGGTTCATAACATGCGTACAGTTCCCTCAAATATTCACACCAAAAATGAAAAGAATCGGATGAATGGTCCTCAACTTATTCGCAGAAAACCCTGAGAATCGCCATTTTTGGACGGAAATTGCCACCCGCAAGCCAAACGAGATTTTCAGGAGACATGGCACATCGATCAAAACATGCGTACAGTTGCCCCTAATATTCACACCAAAAATGAAAAGAATTAGATGAATAGTTCTTAACTTATTTGCAAAAAACCGTGAAAAACACCTTTTTTGGACGTGTATAAATTGCCACCTGCAA
>JAOBRC010267574.1:0-21681 GCA_027575255.1 Scolionema suvaense
GATACCAAGTTTGGTGGTCATAGCTATAGCCAATCCTGAAATACTGGGGGGGGGGCGGAATCAACCCCCCCCCCCATACGTACAAAGGCCAAACTGACCCCATACGGAATAGGGTCAAAAACCCTATTCTTGCTTGAGGGGATGGGGGTAAATTTTGTGCCCCTGCCTCCACTTGATTATTGACTCATTTGTACTTCAGGTTCCACTACATTATGAAGTGAAGAAGAAGGGTTCGGTGTTGTAGATTTGTGAGTGATTGTGACTCATTAGCAACTCCACAAAATAGTGCACTATTTTAAGGCCTGGGAGAGAAATGAAAGGTTTACTCTCATGATCAATGCAAAAAGAAGAGCAGTTAAAATATGCTTAAGTCCAAAAGGGATGATAAGACATTTTTGGTAAGGGGGGATTGGGAAAGTTTGCAACAAGGGGGTGGGGGACGAAAGGAGCAGATGATTTACCTTAAGGGGATTTATTTTTGCGTGGATTATCGCAAAATCGATCCAATGATGTCATAACCTGACCACAAGTAAGTATCACAAATTTTTCGATCACTAAGAAGCGAACTTTTTCTTATTGAAAAATAGGCAGGATTGCCAATGTGGTGAAAGAAACTTTAATGGGTTTGAAAACTCACAAAAACGTTTTTGGATATACTCTCGCCAATCAGTAATTTTTTGTTTAAATCTGTGTGGTCACTCTACAAAACTGTGAGGCACATGTTCTGCCAGCGGACAATTCTCCGCCAAAGCAGTTCTCATTCCCGCTCCATTGCCCTAGGGGATAAGATCAATATAATGAAGTTGTCTTACTTCATAAGTCGCTTCACCTGTCTCAGTTGACATTGTATTTGGGTACAAATTTTGCTGATCCTGTTTAGAAGCGACTTGGTAAGTCTGGTATTTTGCAATTCGATAAACAATATTAGACAAAAAATTCCTTTTGTACATGCTTCTTACATCCATGTTGACAGACAGGAGTGGTTTCATGTCGTACGTAAGACCACCCCTTACCAGGCCTAGACTGAAACTACCCTTGAAAAAACCATCACTATGTCACATCATCGTTATGTACGATGGCAAAGATATCGTGTTTTGATAAAACTAATCCTGTTTTTGGATCCTAAAAATTAAGTGCAAGTTTCGGATTTTTAATATTTACGGCGCACCCCCCGCCACCCCCCGCTTACTTAGACCCCATCCGCTTTTTTATTTTTTGTAAAATTTTCGACCACCCTTCTATTAAGCAACTTAGGGGAAGAAATTTTCGCGGATTTCACAGTTTTTCGGAAATCCGCAAAAATCAAATTCCTGTTTTGGACTCCGGCTTTAGGTGGCAATTTATACAGGTCCGAAAAAGGTGTTTTCATGATATTTTCGAAATATCTCAAAAATGTTTCATCCGATTGTTGTCATTTTTGGTGTGAATATTAGGGGCAAGTCTACGCATGTTTTGAACCATATGCCATGTGTCTTGAAGATCTCGTGTGGCTTGCGGGTGGCAATTTACGTTAAAAAGATGATGATTTTCAAGGTTTTTTCCATGTATCCCATGAATGGTTTATATGCTTATTGTTATTTTTGGTGTAAATATTTTAGGCAATTGTACGCGTGTTATGAACTATTTACCATGTGTCCAGACAACCTCATTTGGCTTGCAGGTGGCAATTCACACCAAAAAATGGTGCTTTTCGTATTTTTTCTAAATAATTCGAAAGCCGTTCATCCAAAAATGGTAGTTTCTGTTTTTTTGTCCAAATATGTCATGAACGGTTCATCAGTTTCTTGTTATTTTTTTTTTGTGTGATTCATAAGGGTCTCTGCGTACGTTATGGAGCATGTGCCGTGTCTGAGGAAAGTCTTGTTAGGCTTACGTCAGAAAATGGCTATTTTCAGGGCCTTTTTTCCAAATGTGTCAACAATGGATTATCTTTTCATTTTTGGCGTGGATCTTAGGGGCAACAAAAGCATATATTATGAGCCATGCTTTATATCTTGGGAATATCGTCAGCATGCGGGTGGCAATTTATGTCAATAATGGCTGTTTTAGAGTTGTTTTTTTTTTCATTTCAAGAGCTCATCATTGCGTTTTGTGATTTGTGGTGCAAATATTACGGCTTACGTGTTATTTTCTTCTTTGCTCTGATGTGGAGATTCTCAATTAAGTGTGTGGGAATCCACTAATTATGTGACTCGTTTACCTCCAAAATTCATGAAAGGTGCTCATGTGCAAATGCGAGAATTTTTTCCTGCGAAATCCTCACTGTAGCATTGACCCTGAAAATTAATTTCGGCGAAATGTCTAAAGCGTTTGACCACCAAAATAAGTTCCTGCAAAAAGGTACATTGGAGGCTTTGAGTGTGTTATGCGATGTGTTGAGAATAGTGGCTATTACACTAAAAGCGGTTGGATTCGGATGGTAAATTTCTTGAAAGAAAAATCAATAATATATACCAATGCTTTTCAACTTTTTTACAGATTTTAACATGGATAAATTTGTACAATTAACCAACTGGTAGCAGATTTTGTCTACGAAATTTGCGCGAAAGTGGGCCAATGTTGCACAAATTTCTTGCTAACGGTTCATTCATTTCTACGATTTTGGTCTTTTTTCCTTTTACCAACTCATTTTCCCGAAAAAGCTGAATTAATTTTTCTGAAATTTTACGCGGACTTAGATTGTACCACACTAAGCGCACTACACTTCACATTACCGCTACCGGTGACTCGCAAAAACAAATTCCACATAAATTTCTTTCCTTAAAAGTTATCTACCCTGATAGGTTTTCTTCCCTTAACTATTTAACTACTCCAAGATAACCAGGGGGCTTTTCCACACACCCCTTCCCCCTTCCTCAGAAAACCAACTTCAACCATATCTATAGCCTGGACCACTTATTCTTGCCTGTAAATGAGGGGGGAGTACCAAATTTTGTTCAGAGGTGGTCTGATCTGCAAATTTCTTTCATTAACCCTAATTAGGCGGGGGGAGGTATATTTACCGCCCCCTCCGAATTTTTTCGATAACGTTTGAACGGCTTTAGATATGTGTCCAAATCTTGGTCACTTTTAACATTTATTCCCCTTGCATATTGTGTCAAAATTTGAGCTTGTTTAAAGTAGTGGTTCAAAAGTTACGAAAAATGTTTCGGAGCAGTCTGATACTGCTCCATTGTATTTCACATAGGCAATTTGAGAAGGCTAGCACAGCACGCTAATGATAGGCCTCCTTCCTTGTCAATTTGAAGCAAACTGAGCAAAGCCAGTGAATTTACTGGATGTGTTCTGTAAAATTGAATGTAGGATTAGCCATGCACAATTTCATGTCATTTGGGCATTCCGATCGGGAGATTGGCGAGGTAAATATATCTCCCTAAATGGGGTTTAGCCAGACTCCCCTAAATAGAGTTAAAACCTTCCTTCCTCCAATTTTATGATTTATGACAAAGCCGGTTTCTTGTGTGTGATAGTTGAAAAAATGTGTCACGAATCCTGATGGAGATGTTTAGATGTTGAAGTTGAACTCGCTCCACCCCAGTTGTTTTGTGTTACTGTAGAGCATAGGAAATTTATTGCTATCTATTCTCATCTATTACCATCTTCTTTTCAGAGATGAGCCCTGACGATAACAAACTTCAAATAACGCAGAAAACGATTAGGAGGAAACGGACGAGTGATGAACTATTGAAATTAAGAATTGTGGACAGGCAATACCTTGGTGTGATTATTTTATCATTAGCAAGATACTGTGATAGTTTTGTATCTTCGCAGTATTTATTCTCTGATTTATCAGATGTCCACCACCCTGATCCGATCGATTGAATAGCGAACTAGATAGTTAACTGATTACAAGAAGAGTGAAGGAGGGAGCTACCGCTAAAACCGATATTGCATGACCGATTCGCACATTCCAATGTTCACTGGTGTAAGGACTGTAGACGTCCACAGACGTTCAGCGGACGTCCATGAACGCCCATATCTGAACGGCCATAGACGGCCAATACGGATGTCTATGGTACATTGTATTTGGCCGGCCACGGCCGGTCTGTGGCCGGCCAAATTGGACCCAGCTAGTGCAGAAGGACGGTATTTTATTACCATGTGTTGGGAAGTGCATTTGATACCCCATCTATCAGCAGGAACAAAGAAGACATATTACGGAGAGTGTATTTATGGAGGAACGTTTTTACAAAGAGCGAGGATGCATTTCATACATATGGAAAAGGTTTCGTTGCTATTGCATGCCTATGCACAAGAGCATGTGCAAGCGGTGGTAAAAAAAAAGATGGAGTTTTTTTAAAAGGTTTCGCAAACTTTCAATCAGTATCAAACAAAAATGTGACAAATTTATGCATTTGCAACTAGCCAAGTGATGTAAACCTCTTTCCCAAAGGAAGAGTTATTTTTCCCTGCTTCCTTTTAAGTATAAACTCAAGTTATTTGCAGAGCGCGTATGATTTATGAACGCAGAAGGTATTTTTTTTTTTAATAATGTGATAATGTAGGGGTTTTCAGACAACTGGTCCTACGTTTAACACTGGAAATTTGCCTATAATTACGTCTACCTTCTCTTCTTTTCGTCTTTCTTCTCGCCGTTAATCGTCTCTCGCTTCCACAATCTTCTCTCGCGTCCGAAAAAGAGATAATAATCACTATTTGCTGCAGTTTCCAATGTTAAAAAATAAGAGCCAATGTAAGAAAACTGTGCTGGGTGACAGCCCTCTATGACATAACCGAATCTGTTTTTCAATAGTAAGAGGTGGTCTATAGCTGTCTCGCGCACAGGATGGTAGGCAGCATACTCATATCCAATCAAACAGTCAATCTGACCTTCCCTTGGCCTCTTAATATCGTTGACACTTATGCCCATAGCTGGAAACAAGCTTGAGATACCCTCTAAATTTACCACAGGGGTATCTGTAGAAATGTTTTCGATACCAAGAACAGTAATAATGACTTCATTCCCCAATTCGTCTTCTAAGCATAGGATATATTTGCATGATTCTAGGGTACCGCCAATTTTCACTATCTACAGGTATGTCTTTTTCCCGATCAGATGTAGTTTCTTGGCTGCTTGGAAAGTTATGAAGGATAATGTGCTCCAGCGTCCCATAAATAACAATATTGGATTTTTTGCCGCAGCGTGATTTGGTTGTAACATTCGATGGGCCATGGAGAAAATTTAAAGTGGGGGCGCCCGATCATAGTTCGGATGCTTTGGGTAACATTCCTTCAAAGTCATGACAGTAAAAAAATTTACTTTGTAAAAAAGTTGGGGGCATGGCCCACCGGCTCCTCCATCTCCGCAGCCCATGCATTCTGTAACTGCAGAAGAACAGCTCCATCAGGAATTTTTCGACTTTGATCACCATGGAATGATACTCCAGATGTATATGCTTCATGAAGAAGTTGATGATGATGCTTATTACAAGTCGGTTCGCGACACTTGAAGTTTCCCTTGCAGTATTCCGCTGAATAGCACTCCTCGAGACAAGCAAAGCAGGCATTATACGACCTCGGGATTGAAAAAGTGACTGTATAAGTAGAATACGACAGGTCAATTAAGTTATACGGTCAGTTTCTGCATTTGATACTGTAAATCATCTTAATTTTCGGGCAAAGTTTTTATGATATGAGCAATGAGCACTTGTGCAAATCGTTTTTTTGATGTTCGGAGAAAGTGAAATATAAAGTTTAAATGATTGTTATAAGGAAAATTTTAACGATTGAAGATTTTTATTTTGCAGAGCATTGTATAAACTTGCATTAAAATAAAAGACATAATAGTTTTCATGATTGACTGCAATGCTTTGTGTGCTAATGTGCAAAGCAAGATGATAGCAATTGCAAATCTTAGGTCAGTTCACGTACGTAGAAATTGCATAAATTAGTACTCAACTGATAGTCATTGTCCCATGGTAAGTGAATGCTATAAAACCCAGTCGTCTTAGATTACCTGTCTATCGAGCCACTTTCTTGACGTCTTTAAATGCATATTCTAACTGACTTCTCCCCATGTTAACGAGAGTTTAATGTAATTGTTTCGGCATGCAAATCTGGTACATGATTAGAGAATCTTCGCTATTGTGTTTAAATATCCAATGATGAAAGTACAATCTCGGGCAAAATAAAAGTAGACAAGTGCTGTTTGCAGGCATGCTTCAGCTTTCCAGTTTAATTCAAGTATATAGCTATAAGTGGCTGATGGATATCTGGTGCAGGATATCCTTAGTCACTTTATGAAAACCTTATGCATTCAATGAACTTGAAATTTTGATTTTTGTCTGTCTCAAAACTCATCATCCATAATTCGCAGCCCACTGGCACCCCTCCCCTTCAAGCAGTGTTGATGTAAACTGAACCATGATCAACAAGTACTTGCGACAACACTGCTTGCTGGAGTGCGGGGAGCAGAGAGCAGGGCAAGAAGAAGACCTCAGTAAAAAGCAAGGTCATTGCAGCAGAGCAGGCGGTGAAAACTGACAGGAGGTGTGCCAGTTGAGCATAACCTATCTACTTATTTTTGTCCAAGATTGTAGAAACGCTAATTATGCAGTACTCGCTTTTCCATAAATCCATCCACCAATTAGAACCAATGGTGAGGTCATATAAAGTTCTCCTACGGAAATTATCGAGCTAAGTTATTCCTCATACAGAACAACATTAAACAGCAAGAAATTGGCGTCACGGCTATGCCTCGATGAAATCCCTTGCGGCTCAAAACTGCCCGTATAAGTACATATTCAGTTCGATAATTGCCTTATAACTATTAATTATTCTTCCTAACAAGCTGCACGCGATCAATTATTGGCATTGCTTTAAAGGCTGGGCATCTCCAAACCGGGTGATTACTCGCAGCGTGTATCCAGCAGAGTAGGAAGGAATCATTTTGGGGTGACTGACATTCGTGGTCTACCGATTTTGACTGTGTGAGGGTCGGGTTTGCTGCTCTCAGTTCGCTGCTTTTGTATTCTATACGTTCTTTTACCAGTGGCAGTAGGTTCAAGAGGTGTGGAAATGTATTTTCAGCAATTTACGCTTTTGTATTGCATTGCAGAAGAATGGCCTAATTAGGGTATGATCGTTTATTGCTGCCGAGAGCCGAGAGAATTTTGACAGTAAATCCTGAAATTTTTTAAATGAAACGGATTATCAGAATGAAATGAAACTTCATACATGTGATGAACTAATCACCTGCTCCCTGTCAATCATGCAAACATCTGAGAGATTGTGTTCCTTTAAAAAGATTGAAGTTCAATTTAGATAAAAATGTAACACATAGAACGTAACTTTGACTCTGAAAAAAGCCAAAAATGTTCATGTGGCGTACAAGCGTCAGCAGCATTAGCGTTCGGGCAATGAGAGGAAAGGAAGATAATTAATAAGTCTCATTGTATTTCACTGGAAAGAGGATGCCCTTTCTCTAGCTTGATGCATGGTATGCAAGGCCTGGTACACATGTGCTGGTTTGTCGCATTTAAAAGTGCAGTATTATACTTGTCAATCTGTCCAGATCAGGGATGCGCTTTTAGTTTTCTGAGAAAGTTTGCAGGAGAGCAGACCTTTATTTAGCACTGTGCGTGTGGGGTGTTAGAGAAAGTGCTGCACCATTTCCACCTGACCAAGGGAGTACTAAATTCAAAGTTTCTGTGAGTTAGTGCGAAAAGCGGTAGAAAAGGACGCAATGTCAACTGCCACACAACTTGATTTCGTCCAGAGAAAGATCCGAGTCATCCTGTGGGTGGGATTGGACAATACTTCGAGGTAGGGTTGTAGACGGAATGGTTCCGCAGAGAAAGGGATTCGAATCTTCAGTTGTTCGAGGTACTGTCTTCATTATGCACTGCATCTTGCTCTTTATTGTGATCGGGCTGAGATTTTGGCCAAAGGTTTTTACGTAGCGCATATATCCACACATAGGGGAAATGCACAATATGCTTCCTTCCTTGCAAAAATCAAGAGATTTCTTTTGGACCAAAATCAAAGATTCTTGGAACCTGTATAACGTTTACCTATCAGACGACAGAAGATAAATTCCGGATTGTTTATCTTGTACCGTCAAAGCAAAGCAATCAATCACTATCTTTTCACCAATCGCTTACTACATTACATTGCAATTCTCGACAAACAAGTGTCATATACCCAATAAAACAAGTATATTAAGCTCCACAAAAAGAACTTTCCAATCTGCTAAACAAGGAAATAAAAAAGTATGGTCCAAAGAGTTTCTACGACTTTCGCCAGAACTGATCAGAAAGCAATGGTTTATTGCAACTCTGATCCAAACAAAGCGTTTAGAAAGCATCTGCTTAAAGTATAAGAGTAATAATATTTGGAAGTAGTTAACATGGTTTGATCGCAAAAATTTTGATTCACCTGCGCCATGCAATAATTCTGTAGAAAAAGCATTTTGATCGCTAAATTGTCATGCGAAGAGATACATCAATATCAGGAAATACATCAAAATAAGCAACAATTGAAAACTGCTATGCCCTACGCAAATTTGTAGAATAAAATATTTTCAAACGTACTGGACAAATTAGGCTTAAACAATGTGTTGAGTGGTGTCCTACTAGGTGGCAAGTAAAGTAAGGGGCAAAAATCAGAAGTACAACATTACTGAGCATTCGAGAAGCAATTAGTAGTTTTTCCCGAGGAGAATAGGTTCTTTTAGAGCCAGTGTGAAAGATGCTTTGCATTGCTACATTTTTTAACCTAAGATGCTCATGTTGGCGATACCAGAAGGTATAATTTTGATAGTTCAGTTAAACATTAAAGTTAATCCTTAGATCTTGTAACAGTATTAAAATACAGGCAATGTAAATTCTGTGAGTTGGGCATTTTTGTGCGTTTTAACCTCTTGTCATGTCGAAATGCGTACACAGACTGTCCATGTCCTTCGCCTCGATCCTCAGATTTTCTGAGTTCACACATGTCAACGCATCGACTCATAAATGCTTGGCTCTTGTTACGGATGTCATTATAGTCCTCTACGTATTTTTTGATCCATCGAATTTCGGTTTCTCTCTCGCTATCGCCATCTAAAATAGTTAAGTATTCCTCTTGTGTGATTGTACAAGTTTCAATTATGCTTCGCAGTCTGTTTAGTGATTCTTTAACAGCATTCACGCGATATTGAGATTCATCGTCTTGATCCTTGATCAGACCCTTTAAATTTTCCAATGTAATCTGGAACTTTATCTCTCCCTGAGCCATACGAGCGTATTTTACCTGGTCGGTGTGCGTAAATGGACAAATTTCCGTGACGTTTGGAGGTTTCAAGAGTCAAAAGCATGCGTAAAGGCGGTTTCAGATTTCACGGCGTATTGCGTAAATGCCACGAAATTGGTAGCGTCAAGCGGAAAATTCAACAATTTCTTGCGTAACTCGCGGAAATGTACTTGAGTAGCGTCAAAAGCATTATTGCAATTCACCACTGTTTATGGTGCAACGTTCTCAATCTGCATCGGAGATGTATTTCCTAAACGTTCGAACGCATATTCCAATATTAATCATTATGCGATGCAGCATACATAAATGGGTTTTGTCAATGAGACTGAATTCGAATATTCGATTAAGGTGTTAAGTGGATACGTTGGGAAAACCTGGAGGTGCAACAAGACAACGTCAGAATGTGCAAATCGACTATCCAACAGAAAAAATGCTCCTGTTCAGACTGAAGGAACGCGTCATGTGAGTGATGAATATGGCTCTTGTTCCTCCAACTGTTTTCCTTCCTTCTTCTTTTTTCCCGTGCATTTCATGCTCTTACCCTGCATTCCAGGTTGCTTATCGTCATGGAGCCTACAAGGTTTTTTAATAAGAACGCACCTTTTTGGACAAGGGCCTAAGTCAAGAATCAAGCCTAAAAAAATTTTTAGCTTGTTCTGAGGTCTGTTTTACAGAAAAACTTTAATGTCACCAAAATTCATGGTTTTGTTTCTCAATCAAGAGTAAATTAGCACGGATCGGCAGACTATGATACTTGACTGCTAAATAGTGGATCTCTTGCAGTGAAATCTACAGAGAATCCTACTTTAAGGCAACATATTTTTCCGATCTAAGCTTGTAAGCTTAACGGATGGCAAAGCCGAATACATTATTGCATGCTCTTAACTTTTGACTCGTACTTTTAACTTGGACTCGTACTTTCTCTCAATTGGCACGCTTATAACTTACTCCTTTTCCGTTGATCCGCATTCGCTAAATCACTTACACACTTTTTCTCTACAAATCCCTGATTCTCAAAAGTAAATCCGCGCAAAAATTTCTTCCTGCAGGTATCTTAATTTTCTGGACTGCATGAAAAATGGCGATAATGTGTTTTCTGATGGTCTCAAAAAGCGATGATCGTTGTTAACCGGCACCATTGCTATAAAGCACCACCACTCTCGATCTCATCAAATATCTAAGCACCGGATAAGCACGACCCTAGCCTCAGGCTCTTCATTAGCGCAATTGGAGAAACTTTAGCGGGAAGCAGGGCCGTAACAAGTGGGCGGGGCAAGGGTGACCTGGTCCTCCGAAACTTTTGGATTTTCCAAAAAAATACATGTAGCAGTACATGTTTTGGTAGTTTTGCAAACCACTGTTTGTCAGCAGCGTTACAAACCAGGAAGTAGGAAGTCCGTTTTCCGGCAATCTGGAGATTTTAATTTTCAAATTTTGTCCATCGGCAACCATGGTGCAGCCTCACGCAGACCCTCTCCACAGTAAATCAGTCTAGCCCAAAAAGTTCCAAATCTTGGGCTCTGAAAAGGCAACATTTTCCTTTCAAAAGTATATCCAAGGATGTAGAAGTGGAGCAACATCCTTGGTATACCACAATATTGATGAATTGATTTTGAACATAGCCACATAAAGCCTCGCTTCTTATGACTGTTTTGAACGGACACTAATGATTAACCTGGGAAAAACAACCAGCTTGCGAGCTTTTAGTTGGGATAGTTAGGGTAAGGGCCACCTAAGCACCACTTCAGGCTGGAATCGCCCAACCTCTAAGCAGACCGAGGCAAATTTTTTATTTATTGGTGCCTATAAAAAAAAAACGTGTGTAATAAATTACATTTCCTGTCCACTACTCCGATCCACACCCCGTTGGGCTAGAGTAGCCTTTATTTTACCAAGGCTTTGTTGGAAGACTCTTTTCATCATAGCTTATGACGAGAACATTCCCGAAGTCTTGCGACACAGTATAATAAAATTGCATAGGATCATCGAAAAGCGACTACTATTTTCGCGGGAAGAAACTTTCGCAGATCTGCCAAGTCGCAAAAATTTTACATTTCGTGGGACAAAACTTTCGCGAATTAGCTTTTGTAAATATCTTTCAGGAAAACATCTTTTGCGAACATGTTTTTTTTTTCAAAATTTTCACCGGAAAAACTTTTGCGGTAAAGATAAAATATAAAAAAGTATTTTCAGTTGAGCTTCGATTTTATCTAGTGCTGCTCTTACATGATTACAACGCTGCTCGTCATTTTGTTCTCTTCCCCGTCTTTTCTCGCCGGGGCAAAGAAATTGCGAATACCTTTAGCTGTTGACTCTTTCTTTTTCGTTCGTTTCAATTTCTTTGGCAATTTCAAATATTTCACGAGAAAACGCTTTCGCGAATGAGGCTTTTTTAAATTTTTGAGGGTAAAACTTTCGCAGAATGGGCCGTTTGAAATATTTCGCGGGAAAAAACTGTCGCAAATTGAACCGAAAATCGCGAAATCTTCCGTTTCGTCCCGCGAAAGTTTCTGACCTTAAAGTATACTTTTTGATTCGCAATAGCATTCTGCCAAAATGTGCTTTGTCAATTTCCGGATGTTCAGGAACAGTTGCACCATATAAGGCTCGAAATACCTTGAAAACAGGCATTATTTGGCAAGGTTAAAAGCTTAAGCGTCATGACTGTAGACTTAGTGATGGTCTTATCTGAAATTCAAAGCGAAGGAGAACAAAACTAAAACAGGGTCCATCAGGTGTTCTCTGTTTGCCTTACTACGTCATTTTACTGCGCAAGATCTTCCCTTAAAAAAAGGTAAAAATTTGTCAATTCATAAGTCAGAACGAAAATTTCGTACTCATCAATAACAGAACCACTGATCGAAACCACCAAAGATTCTATAGGATCAGTGAGACAACAAACTTTGCAGTTATTTATTTCGACCGTAGGCACTACCGAAAGAAAAATATCTTAATGTTGATGCTCAACTCTGGAATTTCGATATTTCTGGTCAAACACTTATAATTTCAATTTTTCAAAAAGCAGGTTATATGAAGACTGGACGGTTAATTTATTTGATCTAGAGAGTGCTTGTTTTATTTAAGTTGAAAAAAACTAATTTTACTCTAAGCATTGGAATTTGCCTTCAGACAGTTTTTTTTATGACCTCAAAAAGTGCCAAATGTACATCTCGTAGATGTTCAAAGTTCGTAGCATATCCGACAAACTTTACTTACGTCCAATTACGTCTAAAGAAACAACAAAAATACATGACAAAAATATTTACTTAGGAACAGATGCGTTTGGTGAACTTAATTTCGATTGGAGGCTCACAATTGCAGATCCCTGTCATTGGTCATTGGAAACTTAATCTCAAGATTCATTTTACCAATGAGGTTATTTAAACCTCCTTGATTTTACTGATCATGAGACAAAGCTATTACTGGTACTAAGACATGGTACTACGTAAAAAAAATATTCAAGGTGTATTGCGTAATGTCTGACAATTTTTGAACCGTAATGCGGTTTTAAGAGCAATTTCCCAAACCTATCAAAGGACGAGCTACGGGATGAAGGTCTGCGAATTCTTATCAAGCATCATGTGTTATTACAGGTTAATAGTATCTATGACCCTCCTAAATTTCTGTCAACCTTAACAGTGCGCGTGCTAAAATTTTGATGAGAAAGCTGTGGACTTGTGATCAACGTCTAGGATGGGGTGACCCGAATGCCCGAGGAAGTCCGCCGAGAATGGCTCGAATTCTTTTCTGATCTTTTTGACGTCGAAAGGATTACATTTCAATGATGTGTGAAGACAGAAAACTCTACAGGATCATCGGAACTAATACTGTTTTCTGATGCTTCAGAGGATGCATACGGGGCAGCAGCTTATTTGAGATGATCTTTAAAAGACGGAAGTTACCACGCGAATCTATTGTATACGAAATGCAGAGTTGCATTACTGCGAAGCATTAACACTATTTAGCCTGGGGGAGGTTTTTCCTCTGCCAAACGTTGAGGATCAGAACATTTTACGCGCTGATAGTTGCTGACAATTCACAAAATTTATCGAGACATCATCTTAACTGAAAATTTTATATTTTGGTTCAAGTCCCATTGTTCTATTGTTCTTTTGCCAAAGTCAATTGGAAATGGTCATACTTGTCCAAGGCATTAATAACCCTTATTTTGGCTTCAAACTTCTGCATTGACCTAATATAGAACCCTGAGTAACAAATTAGTTCATAAAAACGCAATATATGACATATATCTGCATAATTACGTCACTTTTATTTGTCAATTCAAATTACACATTCCGATTGTCTCAAAACAAAACCATTGTTTACAGAGACAATAGGACAATGACAGGGGTCATTGGGGTATTTTGAAGATTTCGTACCAAGGACTACCTACCCTTCAAGTTTCATGGTGGTACGGCTGGAGTTGTGCGCCGCGGTGTTAAGTAAGTGACTGAGAGATTTCATCCAAGAAGAAAGACGGTTCACCTTTAGCCGAGTTTACCATATCGTCGACGGTGAAATCATGAAGGTAATGATCGGAAAATAAAGCTATGGTTTCAACACTTTTTAGGTAACGGAATTGGTGAAATTCAGAGTACAACGTCGCCAGCCGATTGGTATTGTGTTCCGGGGAAGATTAACATCGCTGACTGGTTAACTCATGGCAAGCCTCCAATAGAACTGGGTGAAGAAAGTAAGAGGCAAAACGGACCGAAATTCCTGAAAGAAGCAGTCGTCTCATGGATAATCCAAAGTCAAGTGAACGTTCAAGAGCTACCCGAGAGGAATGAGCATGTTTTCAACCTGACTGGTGTTGCTGTAGAGACGTTGGCAGGTCGCATCGCACAAGAACGTTTGAGCAGTATGACTAAGCTTCTTTACACGACCCCTAGAATTTTGAAACTGTATCGTAAATTCAAGCGTGGTGCTCCCCTTCGGCCCCCCTTAACAATTCATCCATCGCGTCTGACGATTTAAAGAATGCAGAACGATTCTGGATAGCAGAAGCCCAGGGATCCCGTATCCCGAGGATCGAACGTGGTGGTTAATAGGTGAACCACGAAGACTCTGCCCTTGCTTCGAGAACAGGATCGTAGTCGTTAGAAGACGTGCAGAGAGATGGATGCAGGCCACGTGGAATGGGCAAGATTTTATCCTTCTACCACGCGACAGTCATATTTCAAAATTGATTTGTGAATCAGAGCACGTAAATAGCGGCCATCGAGTACGATCACTCTTCTGGATCTTGCATGCGGAGAGATTAGTCAAGATGCTTGCAAAGGATTGTGTGGCATGCAAGCTCTATCGGAAAGAATTTTGCTGACAAGTCATGTCCAACCTGCCTCTATCACGACTTCAATCTTCTCCCCCTTACTATATCTCTGCGGTGGATTACTTTGGACCGTATCAAATAAAAGGCGAAGTGCAGAAAGAACGTGTGGCAAGGGATACGGCGTAATCTTCACTTGCACTGTTTCTCGTGCAGTATACGTAGATGTTAGCCGAGACTTCTCAACCGATGGCTTCATGTGAGTGGTTTCCAGGTTTGCTAGCATCCATTGATGGCCCAGATGTATCTTCAGTGATAACGGGTCGCAGCTTTTCGGTACCTTAAATGAGTTGAAGAAGGTCCGTTAACCGTATTCAACCTGGGCTCTTTGGTGCTGTACGATACCTCCATAATTCTAGAACTGCTTA
Source organism: Scolionema suvaense (assembly GCA_027575255.1). Classification (NCBI taxonomy): domain Eukaryota; kingdom Metazoa; phylum Cnidaria; class Hydrozoa; order Limnomedusae; family Olindiidae; genus Scolionema; species Scolionema suvaense. The sequence continues at coordinate 14,929 of JAOBRC010267574.1, forward strand.
TTCAATAGTATTGAAACTTGGTACACATATTTACTAACCTTTCATGCATATGTGTGCCAATTTCCAAGTCAATAGGATTGATAGGGCGTGACATATGACGTCATAAGTGAAATGACCCATTGTCGGATGTGTGAAATTTAGTTAGGCGTTTTAGTGAAAATTGCTCAATAGCAATTTATTTTTTGCAAGAATAAAAACTATACGCATATTATAAATCAATGGAAAGGACTTGCAAAGGGCTTTCTTTTGATGTTTCATTTTAAAAATTTGGACCAAAATTCCTCGAGTTATGAGTAAAAACGTGTTTTTTTAGACAGAAGGTAATTTTCAAAAAGGGCGTGGCCTGGACAAACGAAAAATTTTTGGAACCTGATTTTGTGCTCACAACATGTCTCAATAAATTTTAGGAATTCTCCAAATATTTCGAGACGCAGAATGCTTCCAAAAAGCAGCAATTTTCGAAAAAAACAGAGGGGGGCGGAACCCAGGTTGATTCGGGTTAAGACATAGATAAAGACTTGCTCCAGAGACTCGGAGCTGAATACTAATTGGTACTAATTGGAAGTTCAGTCCTGGTGATGCCCCTTAGATGAACGGGGTCGTCGAGTCGCGTTTTGACATTCAGCGAGCTGCAAACAAACTTCTTTGAATGTATCCAGTTGGAAAACCAAAGACGTATTGGAAGATCATCAACTGACCCAAACGATGGATCTTATCTGCGTCCAAATAATCTTCTTTATTAGGACGTGCTTCTGCTAAATTACCTCAAGGCCCATTCATGGAAAGATCCTCATTAAAGCACAGATTGGACATCATACAGCAGTTTGTGGATGCATTTTGAAAGAAATGGACGCGTGACTTCTTTCCCACCCTTTTGGTTAGATCTAAGTGGCATACAGAGAAGAGAAATGTGTCGAAGAACGATGTGGTCTTGATACAAGATAGCAATTCAGTTAGAGGCGAGTGAGAGAAGGGTATTGTAACAGAGGTTCACCCCAGTGATGATGGTAAGGTGGTACGTGCTACTATATACGGATCCACGATGATGAACGATCGGTAGCCTGCTTTGCCAGAATAGAAAGATCAGGGCATTGCCTTATCGTCCTCCTGGCAGCCGAACGTACGGAATGTATCGAGGAGTAGTTTCCAATAAACATAGTCTTTTGAACGAAAAACTTCGACAATCTTTCCCGTGGCGGGAGTGTTTTGATCTCTTTGGTAAAACGTCTACATTACAGTGCGTATACAGAGAAAGCAACGTTACATCTATACCAGTCGATTAGAAGCATCTTGCGAAAAACACTGCAGTTGAAGCAGCGCAACGATTACAATCTTTATGGAATATTAAAGCAATACACCGGTCAAAAATTATATTGATTAGGCCATTAGGGGATACCTATGAGATGAATATAAACCATAATCAAGATTCGAAAAATGCATATGGAATGAAAAAATTAAGAATAAAAATCTTACCCCTCGACTGCCGATCTAACAAAAACGATGCTCGAAAGGAAGCCTGAGCACGAATACAGATGATGACGCATGGTCGGACCAGCATCACCAAGCGTTTTAGCTGGCGAGGACCGCGCGAAACGAGATTCAACGTTTCTTCGTTTCAAAACACGACACATGAATCATCCTCAAAGGGGCTCCAACTCGAAAGAAAGACGGACTATCACTCAGAAAGTTCAGAAGACTTGACGAATTTGAAGATAATAAGTGTCCTGCCATCATTTCGTCCAGAATTATATAATATGTGTCCCTGTCTTGAGTCCCGACATGCTGTTTCTGGTTCAGACCCTTCAGATTTTAACAGCGATGCTGACTCCTCTTGGCACGAAGAAAACACCCATTGAAATCTCTGTCAAAAATGCCAAGCAATGGAAACTGTATAACGGATTCGCTTTGCTGTGAGGGCTGAACTGATTTGACTGAAAAAAGTTCGACGGATGATAAATGTTGATGTCATCATTCTTCTTACATGTTCTCTACACTTCTCAGCATCTACTTCGATCAACCTCTAGCTGAACACAGCTGAAATTGAAATTACTTGCATGAATTCACTGCTCCACCAGCATGAAATCAAACATAATCGGGTGAAATGTATTCTCGCCTTCGGAAAAACAGTTAACGACAAGGCAAAATGTGCGCGGGGGCGTTTATTCATGAGACCCTTCTCAATAACAAGAAATGGAAAAGTAGAAAATAGCTTGACCGTAGATGGGATCCCGTTAATGCTCTGCAAGCAGCATCGACGTTCTTCCATCTCTCGCTATTTCTGTACCTCATTGGAGGGGTATCTCGCACACTTCGCAATTTGAGTACTATTTGCAACCATCCTGTACACTGCCGCTGCTTGCAGAACCAAAACATGAGCGCTACCCCCTGAGCATAATAACGGTGTTGATTGCTTCTGTCGCATATTCAAAACAAGAACGGATCTACGTGACACAAAAAGATGCTTTTGTTTTGGTTCGAGGCAGTGTAGAGAGGAAAACTCCGGAGTGAATAAACTTGGCTTTCTCTGAAATCTCTTTTAGACATCTTTGTGCACAAGGGATGCAGTGCAGACACAGATTCTTTGATAGAGTTTCCTCTGCGAATTTTGTCTACCGGGATATTTTGGAAACACATACCAAGCCAAATTGCTATAGCAATCTATAATGGAGTTTCTGCTGAGACCAGGAGCTGAAGACGAGAAAAAGATACCGTGATATTGCTTAGACATCTTCCTCCTCATTATGCGACGCAGGCACAAAGTATGAGGCAGGGTAGTCTGCCTGCATATGTGTTCGTGTATGAGCCATATATCTTTCGCATGTTCTTCCTTAGGTCTTTGGAGCACGTGGTCATTGCTTTGCAGATGTCTTTAATTAAGTTAATAGATTGGACCCTACGATCAATGAAGGGTTGAAGGCCTCAAAAAAGCTTGTGTTGTTTCAATGATTGAGACTATTAACTTAATTCTGTAATTACTATCTATTGTCTCTGCCTCTACTTGTAAGTTAAGCTGCCGTTACTTGTTTCAGTTAACCTGAGGATGGCATAGTAATTGTGTCGAAATGTATTCTTGCCTTTTGAAATCTTGAGTTGTTTTTTCACTTTGTGAATCCTCAAGATGATGTTTATTGGAGCAACATTTCTTTTATTCTATTTAAAATTGTCAGTTGGTTGTGGATTTTGAGATATTCTGGTTTGAACATCTTCGCAATAAATATCTGTGAACCAGCGGGCGCACCAATACTTAAGCGTGATATCCAACGTGATAAAGTCTTTAATCACTCGATTTCCCCCGAATTTTCAAATTGCGAATTGCATTGTTCCACAATGATGCTTGACCGCACCCATTCATGAAAAGTTAGATGTTTTCGTAATTTTCGGGCAGATATCAGATATTCATAGATATCCTCGAGTTAGGGGAGCTCGAGGGCAGCTTTACGGTACATTTGAATATATTCATGTCACGCAACTGTACTGGAAACTAGAATTTGTGTCGAGCGCATTGACTAGCGATTGACGTCACCAGCTTTTTTGTTGCAGAAACAATACTTTTGTAAAAAACATAGCACTATGTAGGAGATATTCAAGTGTCAAAATCTGGTGTGCTCACGGCCTTACTTATTTTTTGTGACATTTCTGACATTCCCATTATTAACACCATCCTTCTATTAAATAGTGGACCATCTTTCACAGCCTTTGTTCCCAAAATTACCAAATGAATTAAAACGTTGCAAGACACGCCCAACCTGATTGAAGGTGGGCCATTGCACAAACAAGCATGCATGAAAAAACAGTCTTTTTCTCCGTGATTCAAATTCTAACTTACGTTCCATCTATGTAAATATGATCATTTTCTCCTTAACACTTGGCTACTTGTGCATCCATTTGCTATCGATTCGAGTAAGGGTGCCTATGATAAAACTGGCTCTACGATAGGTATGTTACTACGTTATGGAAAGTAAAGTTTTGTTGCAATTTGTAATTTTCAACAATTCTATGTTGCCGTACATTGGCATCATGTGTTGGCAAGGATCAAAACTATAAGGTGAATAATACAGCCCTAAATAACCCTCTAGAACACATTTTTAGGACATATTGCCGCTGTAGTTTTACTAATAATGGGTCTCCAGTCTGAACAATGAAAAATAGGACTATCTTGCGTCCAATGGACAACATACTTATCTTCAACGTCAGTGGCTCTGAATGCACGACGACTTTGTGGATAGTGTCGTTCACGCTGCATCGGTATGTCCCATCACTTTCGTTTCTCGTCAATGAGCAGATACTGTACCAGCTCATGTTCCCAACATATTCAAAATCAGAATCATCGACAGGTGCAACTTTCTTGGAGTGTGACCATGTAACTGTTGTTGTATTCAATAGAAGGGAATCAGCAAGTTTGCATGTGAGATTAAGAAACATCCCTTCCAGTAGATAATCTGTGGAGGCATTCTCCAGTACCACTTTAGGACGATTCACCTCTAAGTAACGAGAAAGAAAATGATTTTTCCGTATTTTTTAACACATCGAAATAATCAGATTGGTATATGTAGGATAGGCAGTCCCCTTGCGACTATCTCAAATGAAGCAATTGTATCTATACCCAAGGAACTTTTTAAAACTTCCTTGCTTCCTTGCTATACCTGTAAAGTACTTGCTCTCGGGTGCATTTCTCTGGTTCATTGTTAGAACGTTTGTCTCTTATTCATACAAGCTTATGGCTTGGGGTAATCCTAAAAGTCTCACATTAATTAAAGAAGTGCTTACGAATAAGGTGATAGTACTTTTTCGTCGGATATCTTTTTTAATACAGAGCTGGAACGCTTCGAGTCCCGGTTTGCCAAATGTTTGGTTGGTGTATGACATGTATATTTGAGTAGTTTTAAAATTTGACCACTTAAAATGGTATGTCAGAGATGACTGCGGCTCAATCGTTTTTGTCATTTTACAGTCAGCGTTTAGGGATTTTAGTACCGGATGCATGTCCAGAGAAGAACAACACACTTCTACCACCCTACAATGACCTACGTGATGATGGGATACGTGACAAGCATACGTAATGACAAAGTATATTCAGCGGAGGATTGTTTTCACCCTCATCATGTTTGAGTGATAACATTCTCCAATTTTACTGCCCGACCCGCAATCTGGATGGGTAAATTAGGTGTATTCAGGATGATTAGCACCCTAGTCACCCACCAGTCTACAATCACTATCAAACAACGCCTTTCCCCGATAGCCGCTATATGGATTTTTCTGAAATTTGACGTGAAGGTGACAATCCGTAATTAAAAAAAGGTGATTGAGGCGGAATTTTGAAAAACGTTTTTGTTTGGCTTGCAAGTGGCAATTTATGCCCACAATGGTCATTTTAAGAACTTATTCAAAAAACTGCAAGACTCTTTTCAATTACTTTTGCGAATTTTTGGTGTAAAGTTTCAGGCCAATAGTAATCGTATTATTGACCATGTTTCATATCTGAGCCCATGCCAGATATCTTGGGAGTATGTTTTTCAGGGTGCTCTGGTAAATTACGTCAACAACAGCAATTTTTCAAAACATTTCAGGAACGCTTCATCAGTTTATTTGTCACTTGTGGTGTGAATCTCATGGCTTATGTCTTATTTTTTCTTTGATCGATTACATAGATTCTCAATTAAGTTTGTTGTAACTTGTTATTGCATGCCTCGAACACCTCTGGGTCACGATCAGGTACCGTGGATGTATAAAAAAAAACTGCACACGCTCTGCCATAACTATGCATAAGATTGTTAAGGCAATGACTGCTCTAGAATAGTGGATACTTCTTGGTGACCTTACGTTGGTGCAATCAAACATAAAACTTTCTTTTAGTTTCTGCTGTTTCTTCGTTTGCACATATGTCTTTCCGGTGCGCCAAAAATAACGTCAGCAAAAATTGCGCTGACCTGGCAGTTAAAATTATTGCTTTTTAGAAACTACTCATCGGTGGCTATGCCAATGCAAAGTTTCAGTGCCGTACCTATGTTCGTTCACAGTTTCGGGTAGGGGACCACCCCCCCTCCCAGCCCCCCAAATCCAACCAACGTACATTAAAAAGCTTATGTACAACAGTGTTTAAGACTGTTGGGCCGGATCAGAGCCTCTCCTTCATACACTCACTTGCTCAGCCAGTTCATCTGAAGAACACAAAGTTTGCACAGCTTGATGATTGAGTCCAAAACAAAGAATCTCGCGCCAATGTTTACAGTGGTTAAACCACACTGCGTGAAGCAGATACATGCCAGACAATGCATTACTGCTTGAAACCTGTCATATTTTGACTTCAAACCTTTGCTACCATGCATGAGAGATCAAGTAAATGTAAATCTTAGCTTATAAGAGAATATTTGTATGAATTAGATCTTTGAAAATTTTGCCAAAATGTTTTGATCTTAGAGAGCAACAATGTTTGTTGCTACTCAACTGACCATAATTTGATCAGGCCCAACAGTGATTAACGCGCCGTATTTATGGTCTAGTGATTTTTGGCGAAATCTTCTCAAATATTTGCTGACGTAGGCGAACATTTTTGCTGCCGTCAGCAAAATTTGAACTTTTTAGCCGACTCTGGGACCATTTTGTGAAAATAAGTACGTGTCTGCGCCTTTGTGCCAAATTTTACGCTTTCGTCAAGGTTTTTTTCAGAAACAAGAGTCGGCTGTGATTTTATTCGCACTTCAGGTGCAGTGTGAGAAGCAGGTTTGCTCTAGGGACCATTCACATAGCACGTAC
>JAOBRC010267575.1:0-13926 GCA_027575255.1 Scolionema suvaense
GAGTGCATACAGGTATTTACTGCGCACAAAAGAGGCGTGTATCCCCTCCTCTATGTACCACAAGGCGGACAGGACACTAACAGAAATTACGCAGACCTGGAAAACAATCACGATCTTCTGGTAACCGGAAGTGCTGACATGACAGCCCGGTCTTGGGCATTGGACACCGGACAGTTGTTAATCACATTTCGTGGTCATCAAGGAGCTGTGTTGTGTTTAGCAGTTGACAGTGCTGCGAAATATTTGTACACCGGTAGTGTGGACAGTACGTGCAAGTCATGGGACTTGAACAACGGGAAACCCCTGAGAACATTTGAAGGACATCAAGCTTCTGTCCTACAACTCCAGGTACAGCGTATTTTTAATTGTTTACATTCTAAAGCTCGTGCATGCCATATATACCCACCAACAGCTTTACACTTCAGCTTCATGCCTTGACTAAGTCTCTTGTCTTTTTGTCAGTAAAACATCATTTGGTCCCTTAAAAAAACTTACTTCTACGAATTTCAGCGACTTGAAATTTGAACAAGTAATAGGGAAGTTGTACTTGACCATGATTCATCGACAAATTCCAAATAATAAACCTCTCAGGTGCCCGGGTCGGCAAATTATTTATGTTTGGATTTTGCCGGCCGACCATTAGTTCTGACATAGAAACCGATATATAAAATAAACATTAAAAATCACACAAAAGACGTTTGAAAATGCCTTCAGCTAGTCGGAAATGAGGAAGAAAGGGCAGACAAGTTGTTCCAGAAAGGTAGTATAAGTTTTTTTCCTGAAAGAATCTTGGTTTTAGATTTTGCTGTTTTTTGCAGCGTTCCTACAGACTGCGTAAAATATTAGAGAAATGATAACATAGCTGACATTTCATTTACTGACATGTGAAATTACATACTTTCCACAACCATATAACATAAAGTTAGTAGTGGATATTGGATGCAATCTTCATTCATTCTCAAAAGCTATGGCGAAGGAACATTAAAAGTGGCACAAAATGACCGAACTTTGGGCATTGATCCCGTTTTTTGACACTCTGTTCGACCAATTTACCGTAGACATAGCTGACTAAAAGCCCTCATCAGAAACAATAGGTTTGACCAAAAAGTTTAAAAAGTCCACTATCCCAGCTGCAGAGCCAGACCAGACGTGAAAATCAGTTAAAATTGACCTAAAAATGCCTCTTTCTGAAGATGGTCAAATTGTCAAAACTAACCCCCTTCGAAACAAGCAAAAAAAGAAATGTAAATCTTGCACTGCTTTTAACTTTGGCTCGTCAGAACCTTTTGATCATGCACAAAGATGTTATTCTTGCAAAATACGTGGATACAAAAAGCTTTATCACATTTGACCGATGAAGAGAACAAACAAAAAAGGCACCAAACGGGTTCTATGCGTCCCAACAGAAGGAACGGAAGAGGAAACAAGGAAAAGGGAAACCTTTTTTTCCAGGACTCTGTGATCAATTTCACCAAACGAGCAAAACCATGCTTTTTATCACGAAAATCTGAAAAAGTTTTCTTTCGGCATCGACGTCAACTAAAGTTTCTCAAAAATCATGCATAGAACAAAAATCCGAGAAAATGACGCTTGACTCTCTCCTGTATTATTCCGAACTATACTAAAGGATTATTTTCAACTATAACTAACGATAAATTTGCCGTATTTTGCCACTTTGTTACAGACTACGTTCTGCGTGAAATATTTGTGAATGGTGGCATAGGGGACATTTCATTTACTAGCATGTGAAAGGATATGCTTTTCTACCACCAAATAACACAAAATAGGTTGATATTGAATGCTAACTTCATTTTCAAAAACTATAGCGAAGGAACATTGAAAAATGATTCAGAATGACTAAAATTGGACATTGATCGCGTTTTTGGACACCCAAGTCCTCTTCAGGAACAATAATTTTAACCAAAAAACGTTAAAATTAAGTCGATTATCCCAGTCAAAATTGACGATAAATGCCCCCCTCTCAGGAAGGGGTCGCATGACCCCCTGGTGAAGCTATGACAAAAAGTATTGGGCAAAAGATGAACATGAGAATTCTGTTGACAGTATTTGCTAAGTTTCACCGTCAAAGCTTTAGGCGTTTGAGCGAGGTCAATTTTTCAAAGCCACCCCCTTCAAAAAATAAACAAGTAAATAAATAAGTAAACAAATAAAAAAATAATAATGAGGCCGTAACGCTCTTGTGGGCATTTGAAAGACAGAAACATATGACGAGAAGGCTAAAGAATAAAAAATAACGACAATTGACTAACCAGTGTTTGTAGCATGCTTAAGACACCTTCCGATCATGTACCAAAATTTTATTCTTATAAGAAACGTGGATCGAAGAAGTTTTATCACATTTGATCGGTGATCAGCATGGTGAACAGAGCAAATAAAAATGACATCAAACTGGTTTTAAACGTCCCAACCAGGATTCATTAATACAAAACAAAGGAGAGGATTTTTTCAGGATTCTTCGATAAATTTCATCAAATGCTCTTGATAAAGAAAAACAATGCATTTCATTATGAAAATCTCAAAAAGTCTTCTTTCAGCTGTGACATCAAGTAATATATCGTGTGGTCAGTATGGAACAAAAACCCGAACGAATGATCTTGATTCTTCTGTATTATTCAGAACTACGCTAAAGGAATATTTTTCAACTGTCTGTTTGTATTTTCCAGGTTTTGAACAGACTTCTTTTTTCGGCCAGCGCGGATCACACAGTAAAATGTTGGGTGACGGAATTCGGAGACTGCACCAGGACCTACCGTGGCCATACACATACCATTGCTGCCATGGTGATCTTCAATGGAATACGTAAGTTTTTGTGATCATAATTTGTTGGTAGCTAGCCCTCATACGACTCGGCTTATTCGAGCTTCTTCGATTTATAGAATGGCAGGGGCTGGTAGTCACCCTGTGCCTATTGTTCTAGACCATTACCGTTTATCAAACGTAGCATGAATGTCCAGTAATATCTTTGGAACATTTGCATCATGACGTTGTTACTTGCTACCACAAGAAGATACATAAGATACAACTTTTCCAGATTTTCCCGCCTGTCATGCTGCCTGAAACGAAACCAAGTGAGAGTATATGTAACCTCTGCGATGATAAAAAAGTAGTTGCATGGAACTTTTTTTGAGGTTGTTTTCCTCAAGAGGGTGATTTTTAATCATCACACATATGCTGTCGAACTATGAACAAGGATTGCAATGTTCGAAGTCCACAGAACCTCCCTAGTCCCTGAAACAACGCTAAAACATGGGTACCTTTCGCATGAATCGGTTCACTAGGTTATAGAAGAAAAAAAAAACAATTTCCAGAAGGGTGGGGGCAATGGATTAGGGGACAGATTGTAGGCCTGTCCCCAAACCTGTTTGCGCAGGAAACGAATTTCACTTCCCATTTCGAAGCTGCTGTATATTAGTGTGAGGGAACACTAGGATTTCCTGTCCGATAACAAGAAAAAATGTTATTCGTATAAATGTTTACTCTGACATTTCTGCTCTTTTTAGTTATAACTGGATCTGGTGATTCATCAGCTCGAGCGTTCGACGCGAAATCTGGCGCTACAAAAAGGATCTTTCGAGGGCATCAAGGAACAGTAAATGCTGTCGTTGTAAGTATGGTACAATTTTTAATTGGCACACACAATTGATCTGTAACGTCTATTTCATTGAAACGCAGCCAAGTAAGAACAGAAATTGTTTAAATGAGGTTTAAGCTCTGTAAGTTCTCCTCGTGCGTCCTTTGTATCACATTCATGACAAGACTCCAGCAGTTCTGGCACATCTACCTGTGTATATATTCTTTTCAAAGCAAATTTGAACGTGTTCCACGGGTTTTAATCCCGGAAAAAGTAGAACGAGCATTGAAACGTGGACAAATGATACATACTTCGATAATTTGATCAGAATCTGTTCTTAGGTGTTCTCATTTGAAGTTCTACATTTTGCTTTGTGTGAAATAACATCTTCAGTTATTATATTTGCTTTTTCGTGCCTTGTCATACATACATAGTCTGGATTCATTGAATTATAATGTCACATTGGAGTTTTTGCAGCGAGTGAAGCCTTGATATTTGTGAAGAAAATTATTAGTGTGCATCAGCAATTATGCTCTAGAACACTGCATACACCTGGACTAGCATAGTCCATTTCATCAGATCTATATACGAGAGCCAGAGTGTGATAAGCGGAAAATGCGAAAGTCAATCAGAGTCTCATTTGAATTTGGCAGCAGCCACAGAATACAAACTGATGGCATATTTTTTCTGGGTTTTAGAGAAAAGCGACTAAGCTAGTCTACATACACCACGACAAGCTAACATTTACCAACACCGCTGTTCTTTCAATAGTTGTGTTTCTGGTCAGATGGAAGATTATATCGATTATGCACATTAGTTAAAATGATTTTTACAGATTTCATGAGGTCAACCGAGCAGACACAAAATGCTCTTCTGCGGCAGAACTTTAATTCTAATTTAAGTGAACTTAGAAGATATTTCTTCCATTGTTGAGCATCAGATTCATTAATGAAGCTGTATATCTTTTGTATCGTGGTGGGTTTCTTCACGCAAGCCTGGTTTATGATTATGCCTAGTGGACAGGGTACGAAATACAGAAAAAAAAACATCTTAGTTATCGCAGTTATAAGAACGCATAGGAAATCTAGAAAGTCGCTATATACTATTGTCATAAACTGGGAGTTACTTATAATAATTTTTGTCAGCAACACTAAAATAATAATCATGCTCTGATTTTAGTTCCACAAGAATCGACTGTACACGGCATCTCACGATGGGTCAATCCGAATATGGGACGCATCTAGTTTGAAGGAAGGTGATGATGTCACTGAAGAAGAGGAAGAAGCTGCCGGAACCTCGTAAATGTTTGATATTTGCCCCCATGATGTCACATAGGACATTTCTCACCACGACCAGATCACGATGTATTGAATGAGGTCGATGGATGAAAGTTTGTTGTGGGCGAAGCAACCACGACGTACAAGGTTTGTGAAAAAAGACCGAAAGAGTAACCGAATTTACAGAATCATTGACTTTCTGCTCGTTGACGATAGAGATGTTTTGCATTTTGAGAAGAAAGTTTTCTTAATATACTTAAAAATCTTTTTCTATATGTTGCTTTGCTCGGTGCAATGTAGCACGAATTGTTTGTTCCGGGTTGAAACCGCGTCCCGCAGTTGTTTAGTCTAATAAAGATACACGAATTTACGTTTCAGAAATGGTAGAGTGACAGTAGTTGATTCTGGAAGTGCTTGAATAGGAAATGGTCGAATTCTCAAGACATAAATTGTACAAGTAGTGGACTCCATAAAGAGTGGACTCCATAAAGGCTAATTACATCGCACTAGAATCAAAGAAAGGGTGGTTGATGATTTCCTTACAACAGCCTAAATTATCACAACAATCATGGCTACTGGCGCTCAACGCTCTACGAAGGGTCCATAATAATGACCACGCCCAAAACGAAGCAGAATTTTCCCGCATAAGGCACACAATCCATATCATAACTGCTATTGCTACTAAGTTTGCCGTCAAACATTGCGAATGAAAACGCGGCTTTTTAAGGCGCTAATTCAGAAAAAAAAGGTTCAGACAAATAATTTTGTTTGTCTGTAGAAAAATTAACATATTTCTATACTATACTATATTTCAAGAGTCATTTTGAATTCAATAAAATATCTTTTGACAAGAAGAAATAATGGCCGAGTTTTGGTCATTTTTATCTCCTCTAAATAGAAGCATGGCATTTCACAACCTAAGATGCGGCGCTTAATGAGAGTGGCGCTTATTCAAAAATATGCTTAAAAACTGCGGCGTTTAATCGAGGGAGAATTTACGGTACAAGACAAGACCAAAGTTCGATGAGTGTTCTCAGGTATTACCACAGCTACTGCACATAACTTCACAGCAAACGTTATAAGGCAATAAACAGATCTTGAAAGAAGTTCCTCAGAAGGTAAAAAAATTCTAGATGCAATGGTGCGAAGGCCTGTTCCTATTTCGGTAACAGTTACAAAATTACGACTTTGATTTCGGTAAGAATTAATCTATACGGTCAAAAGCTTTTTCCGAAGATTCAGCAGAAGAAACCATCAACTTAAAAACAAAAGAAGATCCGCAGAATTGACTGACTCCTCTATCATTTTCCTCAAAGCTAAATAACAAAAATCATCCCCACTATCTGCCATCAATTACCATGTATCCATATAGACGACGAATATCTACTAAAATTACACTAAGTAGTTACCTGCTGACAAATCAGCAAAACCGTAGGACGTCATGTAAGTGTATATGTACACGTATTCCAATTGACAAATATAATTATAGCCATACACGGCTAACGACCATCTAAACCAGACGTTCTTTACAGATGGGTGTATCTACACAAGCACATATAAGTTATCGTAATAAAACACAAAATACTCCAGGACTAAACTCTGTACACACAAACATATATCTGCAGAAAAACGAAAACAAAAAAACAACAACAAAAAAACAAAACAACAAATACACAAACAAAAAAATTGGCTCATTCCGTCAGAAGTGACAGAACTTGAAAGACGAAAATATGCACAAAACTCTCTTGTCATGAAACTGCATCAAAGATTTGTCAGAGCTGCGAACTGAATTTCATCTGCACAAAGTTTCGTAACCAAAGGATCGTCTCTCGCTGCAGTCTCACTCCTGCTAACCATGAAGCCGTAATGCGCCTCACCTAGCAGCGCCGATTAGGTGAGGTAAACAAACTGAAAAAAACAAACCAAAAAATCCAGGAAAAAAAACAACAAAAAAAACTAATAGGTGGCCTCACAGTACATTGGACCAGTGGCAGGCGCAGATTCGCAGTCGAAGACTAGCAACTAATCAACTAGACAAGAGGTATGCACGAAGAACAAAAACATACTTTTTGACAAAAAACATAACTGCGAAGCACAACAAAAAAACAAATATTTTCTATCTCCAATTTGATACTATAAACAATATACAGAAGCAGGTAATGGAGGTATGTCCACATGTTTATATTTATAAGATTGTATAATATACCTATAAACCTAAAAGTAGAATATCAAGTCATATCGTGTAAATGCTGAATTACACAGGAAGAAATATCTAATGGTGGTAAATGCTGAATTACACAGGACGAAATATCTAATGGTGTTGCAAGGCCATATGCCGGAAGTGAAAAATTTCGCGACTTTGGGCCTGCTTGAGAAAGTTTCTCTCGCAAGAAATGCTCCGAAACGTCTGCACGCGAAAGTTAACCTGGCGAAATTTTTTCAATGACACTATTACACGGAAGTTAAATATCCAGTACAACTTCTATCCTCTTTGGATCTTCATTTAGTTCATCATTTTTTGTTTTTTTTACTAAAGTTTACTCTAAAATCTGGCGAGTTTTTGACCTCGGGAAAGTTTCTCTCGTGAACATTTCTCTGAACGAAGTTATACAACTGTTTCCATGGATTCAATAAGAACTTGTTTCTAAATATTTATTGCTGACAAAAAGCCCAGAGACCTGTGTTACATGAAAATCCTTCTAGCACTGAATTTGAGGCGAATAACTATAAGAATAACTAATATCCACGTAGATCGGCTTTATAGCTTGTTTGAATCACAAGAAAGAACATCTGTTAAGTTGAATAATTCTTTGACACAGAGATTGAGCCAATTCAATTCCCATAGGTAGTGATTCAGTGAGAGTAATGAGCCGCAGTCGAGTCCCGTGCATCGTAGCCTGCTCACACACTACTCGAGAAAGTTAGCAAACGAGTGAAGTGCGCTAGGGCTGGGAGCAGGCTAGTACATCGGGATGCGGATAACATCTAAAAAACATACCAAGGTCTAACAGTTCCACATTGCTCAGAAGAGAGGCTACGATCACAGGAGCGAGGTTCTAAAAGCACGAAGAATTGAAACGCTTGTCTCAAAAGAGCAGGGGTAGAACTTAGAATGATACTTCTAGTAAGATTTCGAAACAAGGCTAATCAACTCGAAAAGAGGGGTACTAATTAGAAAAGAAATAAAGAAAAGTACAAACGCGAAAACTTTTTTGATCAGAACAAAAAATATGAGGGTAATCTCGACTCAGAAAGCAACTCTCCTAATCAAACAGCAACACTGCACTTTCGTCCATAAAGAATCACGGTCAAATATACAATGATATACAAGCAATGGTCAATAAGAAAAAGGAAATAAAATGCATGATTTCTGATAATAGATGCACGCATCACAAAATCGTGCAACAAGGCAATTTCCTTCCACGTACAAAATCCGCATCGAGCAAACCAGGCTCATCAGCTTCATCGAAAACTAAGTTCAAAACATTTCAACTGTGCCTGAACAATCCTGCATTCAATATCCATGCAAGTTGTGCCAGCGGCCATTTTACATCAAATTCGTACTGGAGCTCACACGATGATATACCGAATTGCAATAATGTCTTCCATACATGTTTCCGACTACCATTTTCTCCGCTTCTTCTTTCCACATGACATGACAAGTCACCACAACTAACAGAAGAACTGTGCTAAGGATCGGCTAGATACAGGCTTATTTCCATGAATTCTCAGGGCACGACTTCGTGCATGCAACCAGATACATCTGCTACTACGAGTGCGCCACCACAGTGGTCTGGAATCGTGCACTACTAAAGAGTGCGCCACCACAGTGGTCCGGAATCGTGCGCTGCTGAAGAGAGGTGACAAGGGTGAGCGTGATTCACGTGCAAATTTCCTGCCAGAAATCGGTCACATGCTGACGTGTTGGGATAGAAAGTTCATGATCGGTCACATGCTAACGTGGCGGGATAGAAGGTAGATGATCAAACTTACTTGCTCGTTTACGATAGTCAGCACCTGACAAGGAAACGAAAACTATTCCACTCAATAAACCGAATATATTGCAGTTTGTGATGGGAAAAGTGTCTAGAAGAAACCGTGGTACAAGTGGAACGTTCTTTTTTTCATTGCAGTTATGTTCAAATAGTATCATCTTTGAACATATGTTGCAAAACCTTCTTGAACTGAGGGACAGGGGGCGGATTTCTCTGTCCCTCGGATATTTTTCTCGTCGCATTTAAGCACCCAAGCAACAATTCGACGCAATTTTTTTTCGAAAAATGTAACTAGTTGCCTTTAATAAGAGAACCGCTAGAAATCGGTCAAATGCTGACGTGCTGGGAAAGAAAGTAGATTTACCAGATAAAAACAGAAAAAAGAACATGTTCTACTAAGTAAGCACAGTGCAGACAGAATTCCTGCAGCTATTCTTGACACATGAGACAATTCGAATGAAAGCTCCAGGCAACATGAACCCAACACAATATGGAGTGGAAGGAATCTCTCGAACATTTTCTTTTTCCGTCCCTTGAGACTCCGAGATAGAGAGATTCCAACGTATGAAAATTTTCCCGACAGTAGCCGGAGAACTTCCCACAGAACTCTTAACACGAATGCGCTGATGAATTACGACTTACAACTTGGGTATATGATTACCAGGAAAGCAATTTCAGTCCTGAAACAGTTTAATGAGTTATTCTTCTCTAACTCTACCGAGTTTGGTGGGTGCGGCACAGCGGACATCAACAGGGGGAGAAATCCACTCCTTTGCACTGCCCCCCCAAAACCTCATACTCTGTTGGACTGTTCTTTTTAGAGGATATTGTCTTCTACCAATCCATCCACCGAGTCCGAATAGAGCAAAGACCATCACACGCTTTTCTTTTTTACAAGAAAGCAATTTTAAAGCCAAAGGCTCAATTTTCTTAGCGAATGACTCCAAATGAGGCTGAACTTTATTTAAAAGCTTTGCGATTTGAGGCCTTTTTTTTAAACCTGCGAATTTATATTTACCATCGAAGTGGCTGTCTGACCTAAAGCATCCCCGGACCATGCATTATATCTTCCTTGATAAAATTTGCCAAATGAGTTTTCTTTGTTCTTCACTGTCAAAAGTTCTGCAGCCAAGTTTGTTCACTAAGTGCTCTCGGTTTGGAAAAGTATCTGGATGTCAGATGCTAGAAAGTAATAGCAGCTAGAAAAAATTCGTCACATTAAGAAATCATGATACAAAATTTGAAGCTAAAGATTCTCTTAATGACCTCTTAGAATTTTGGAATTTTTAGGCTTATGCTACAAGGTTGAAACCTCCCAGATATTTAGTACAATACTTGAACTTCATGTTGACAGACAAATTATATCAGTGACATAACTATTATGCTGAGGACAGCAATTTTTGTGAAGATGACGTCATTGTCTTCGGTAAATTTTGGTAATCCTGGTCTAGACTAATTTCCTTCTTTTCGAAGATTTTCCTTGCCCTGCAAAACGTTTACTCCTTATGCGGATACCTTGCGCATAGAAGCTTGTAGCAGAAAGACGTGAAATTGCTTCGTTAAATTTTACTGATGTCATCAATTTGAAAATTTTCACAATGGGTACAATTCTGATGGTTTTTCTAAACTATGACGTCCCGTGTCACGTGACCTATTTCAGAATTTTCTATTTGCACCAACATGTTTTTCGATACTTGTTCGGAAAAGCCACCAGCATTTACTTCCAACGGATTTGTCGTTTAGATAGAATTTAAGAAATACTAGGTGGGGTGAGGATTAACCCTTGTAGGGTTAAGAAATTCTCTATAAGGCGGACAGTCATAAATCGGACACTTCATAAAACGGACACTTTTTTAACACTAAACGACATTTTGCCTAAAGAAATATCTGTAAAGCGGACACATGAAAAAATGACGTTTTTATTTGTTATTTGTACACCTTTTAACTTTTTTTATTTACTATCTCTAAGCTTTTTTCAAGGTTCTTCTTTGCCCATGTCAACAAATTTATCGATTTCCCAAATAAAGGTGAAAAAAAAGAAGACTAAACCAATATAAACCAAAACATGTCATTCTTTCCGTAAAATTTTGGCTTGAGAGTCATTTTTGGGTGCATTATCCACAAAATAGATATACACTTTTTTTTGCACCAGTGATGTCCGCTTTAGACAGATTCCGCTTTACTAACTCCACCTGTTAAAATTCCTTGCATCCTATCATCAAGAAATACAAATCAAACAGAAGTCGAAAGAGGAAAAAAAGAGCAAGACAACAAATCATACCTTTCTCAGTGTTGAGTTGCAACGACGACACTTCTGGCTGCAGTTGCGGCAGATGATTGTTCTGACGAGATTCAGCAGCAGCTCTTGCTACACGGGTTTCACGTGTCTGAATCAAAGTACAGAAGCGTAAATTACATGTTACTGGAAACTCTTGATAAAAAAATCACACACACACATATTGTCAACGATTTCTCAAAGAAATATTCATTCACGGTTTCTTTAGATCAGGGGAATGCATCAAAATTCACAACTCCACCAAATATTCTGTTTGTTTTGCAAAAACGTTTTTGATGATAAAGCAAATTTTTGAAAAAATATTTCACCTAAAAATATTCCGTATGGGGTATTTTTAAACCATTGTATGTATGGGAGGGGGCGGCGGAGGGTGATTCCACTTTCCTAATATTTCCAAATTGGCTAGAGCTACAACCACCAAACTGGGTTTGGTTTTTAACCATTTGACGTCATCATAATTTGGGTAGCCGCATTAATTATTCAACTAAGCCATAATAATTAGCAGTAAGTGCCTAAATTAAAAACTTTGTCTTATTTACGTATTCGTAAAACTATATTCACGCAACTTGTCTTGAGTTACATTCGACTGGACGTTAAATGACTAAAAAGGTCTTCGTTTTAAGTCATTTTAATGAGTGTATGCATCGAAATTACTGGAACTTAGTCGCAAGTCACGTGAAAAAAACTGGAAACCGACTGGACCAAATTACACCAAGTGTGTCACGCGTAAACTGTTGATACTAGAAGCGTAAAAAAGGGTTTACTATTCCAAAGATATTTGCAAAAACCCGAGGCGGGTCCCCCTTACGGAATAGATTTAATTGGTTTTCGTGAAACGCTTGGGAAGAACAAAACGTCAATTAATGAATCCAAGTCATAATAAATTACCAAAACAAAACATGAAAGCCACTGTATGAAACTACTGCTCTACTGATTTCTGAACTACTAATGCGTTCAAATTTCAAGATCGTGTCAATATGTTTGACTCTATTGGGAAATGAACAATAACATTTCTTGGTTCCAATAGTTGGTGACCTTCTTTTGAATTTTTTCTCGTTTGCTTACTTAGTAAAAGCGTCTTAAATTTTGGGAAAATGCCTTTTATTTATGGGCGGGTTTCTCACCAAAAAACGTGTGCTCTTCTAGTTTTTAATATGAAAACAGAGTTTCTCCAATTGCAAAGTTACGATATGCTTTTTTTAAAAGCTATTTTTCTTAAATTAAGGCAGCAACTTTCCCAGAGACTTAACAGTGTTAATACTTCCTTTCTGACGCAAGTTTTTCTATAAAAAGAATGTGTAAAATGCCCAGCAAATGATAATAATAACAATAATATAAAAACAAAAGCATAGAGAGGTGTACAGATCAGTATTTACCTTATATCCAGCACGTTTCGATCTTTGAGGATGTGATCGTGATAACAGGTTCTACAACAGGTCCAAAGAATACACAACTAAGGGTTCCGTTCAGTGATAAATCTCCCAGTCACCTGCGAAAATTTTCGTTCAGTTTTAAGGAAAAGCTACAAGCTTAGCTATAATACGTTAAAGGAATTTTTTCCCGGGATAAATTTTTACGAATTTTGTGATTTTTCGCTAAATTCGCAAAATTAAATCCATGCAAAATTTATCAAATTGAAGTGTCAACCTGATCAAAAGCAAACGCCGCTAATTTTGTGATCGTTAGTTAATAGCAATGTGTTCAAGCTTTTTCTTTCTCTCAATTTGCATGTTGATAACTTTCTCCTTTTCTTTCCTTGATGTGCATTCGCTGAATTAGTTCCACACATTTTCACTGCAAATCCCTGATTCGCAAAAATAAATCCACGCAAAACATTCCAAAAAGTGGACTCGCAAAAATAAATCCATGCAAAAAATTTATCCCCTTAAGGTAGTTCTTTTCCAATGTTGATCACTTGCAAGCGATGACTTGGCAAACATCATCAGAACAGTTCCAACACTTCCTGACACTGCAAGCATACTTCATTTGATTCAGCAATGTAGACAAGCTTCATTCTCAATTATCAACATTGCTTCCGTTGGGGAGGGAAAAAGGATGAGGACGACAAATGACACAAAGCTGTTTCAAAAAATATACCATGGAAGGTTTTCCTTTTATCTAACATTATACTAGGACAAAATATCTTGCATGCCATGAAGAATATAAGAACACTCGATTTGATCACAGCTTGTCAAGTTTTCTATTTCCACACCATGCTCAGACAAAATCAAACTTGTATCCAACCTGCAATTCTTGTTCTAATTCTTCTCTGAATCCATCAAAGTACTCATGATCGAGAAGTTGACCACAACTTAAACGATCGCTGGGTTCCATCACCAAACAGCCCTACAAGAGAACAGCACGGAAATTCGCAGTACTTCTTCCTTTGAAGACAGAGGTCTTCCAAGACCAGGCATCTAATTAACAGTACTGTTTCATAAGCAGGGGTTTCATAAGTAGTAAGTAAAACTTTTTCTGAAGTAGGGTTAAGTAAAACCTAGTGAAGAGTGATGAAAAAAATTTCATTTGCAGAAGACTGTCTGACGTAGATTCCATGACAGGGGCGGATCCAGGGGGGTGCCAAGGGGGCTGTGGCACGAGTCAGATTTTTCCTAATAACCATGTTAACTCCTCAACTTCACGCTTGCAGCTTTCAACGGTACAAACTTCCCCACAGCTCCGAAAGCTGTGTAAATGGATTCTACTTGATCCTCGTATATACCTCACTAAGAATGTATACTACTCCAGGTTCACCCGAGAAGATTG
>JAOBRC010267686.1:0-13926 GCA_027575255.1 Scolionema suvaense
GGACCTACAAAACGTTCAGATTACGTTGAAATTAGGTCGCCGACGTTCAGACCTTTTTTCAACGTTATTTCAACGTTAAAATAACGTTGCGTGCCCACCTGGGATAGGATGCTAGAAATAAAAAAAACATTTTGATTGGCGTTGTAGGCCACCTCATTTGTACTTCACCTATACATTTTTACAGATTACCGCTTCTTGAATTTTCTGAAATTTGGTTTGCTCGTTAAAAATCCACAATCGGAAGTGATGAAGTGGAGCATATTTTGCAGTTTGCTTTTGGGCATATTTGGTGCAAAACTGATATATTTGCCTGAGTCCTGTAAATTCAGTGAAATTTTCCTTTTAAAAGCTTGGTCATTGGTTATGTGAGGACAATTTAATTGTTCTTGCAGGAAAAAAGCAAAGACTCGAAATAAGGTCAAAAATTACCGGTAAAGAGCGAATTTTGTCACCAAGAGATCTCAAACAGCTGTCAATGCTGATCTAGACCTGTCAAACAGTGACTGTGATATTTCTGATGAATTACAGTGTTATGAGTCCACACTTGAATCAGATGTCAAAACTTCAGAAGTTGAAACCATTGTTGTACCAGATTCACCTCCAGATGACCAGGAAGTCGTGACTCTGATAAAACTGTGAAAGGTCAGGATTATACAGTAAGGGCATTTGCATTTCCTTGTCATGCCCCTGCTTGTTCTATGGTCAAAGGTACAGTCGGTCATACTGGATATAATGCCTGTGGCTGATGTTCTGTGAAAGGTACAGTTGGTCATACTGGATATTGTGCCTGTGACAGATGTTCTGTGAAAGGTACAGTTGGTCATACTGGATATTGTGCCTGAGACAGATGTTCTGTGAAAGGTACTGTTGGTCATACTGGATATTATGCCTGTGACAGATGTTCTGTGAAAGGAACTGTTGGTCATACAGGATATTATGCTTGTGACAGATGTTCTGTGAAAGGAGTTTCTCACAGCGCACGGATTGTTTACGAACAAGAAAGTTCCTTACCCTCATCCCGAACAGACTTTTCATTTCGTGCAGATGACTACAATGTTCCAGACGAGGATGGAAGACACCACTGTCATTATCCAAGAAAAATGTTGAAGTCAGATATTGACATGATTGAACATTTTCCTCTTGATGTTATGCATCTTGTTTATCTAGGTGTAGTTCGCCGTCTTCTCAACTATATAAATGGCTTGGTAAAAAACGTTCTGTTGTGTAGATTCTCTGCTGCCTTGATGAATCACCTGTCAAATAGCCTCTTATCCCTAAGTGGAAAAGTTCCTAACGAATTTGCGTGTCGACCTCGTTCGTTACACGAATTGGATAGATGGAAGGCTACTGAGCTACGCCTGTTTTGCAATTACACTGTAATGGTAGTTCTTAAAGAAGTAATGAAAGAGGAAATGGACTTTCACTTCTTGAGCCTGTCAATTGCTGTTCGTATTCTTTGTGACAGTAGTATGGACCAGAAAATACGACTTCTTCCATTTGCGAAGGAGCTATTGAACTATTTCGTGACCAATGCATCACAACACTATGGCAGCACTTTCTGTGTATATATGTCCACTGTCTGAGAGTTTTTTCGTACTTTTTATGGAAGATAAAGAGACTTGTCCGAGGAAAGCGCAATGTATTTCAACAATTACTGAACAGGCTGAGTGAGCTCCAGGACTTTAAATGTAGTTTGGATAAATTGCAGACCAAAATTCTTGATTCTTGGTTTCTCTGTGAGAGATATGTTTACTTTGTGAAGGAGTTGTATCAAGATGGTACTTACGTATGTGACTGCTACCGCAAGGAGGATCTTTCACACTACTTCACGAGATTTCTCCACATCCTCCCAAGGAGATTGAAATTTTTTACATCCCTGAAAAAAAGCGTTTCTACCGAAAGCGTTTAATTATGCCATTTAAATCTGGCAATGTGGTTGTCAGCATGTTGGATGAACTCTCATGGTAGCATTGCCAGTCAATATAGTAAGTTGCCAACGCTATAAGATTTCATATTTGTCGTGTATCATTTTCCTAATACGTAATTGTCAGCTGCAATATCAGGCCCACAACGGCTTGGGGAACTAAACATCGGTTTGTTGCACCAGGAAAGAATAAGGCAAATAGCTAATTTTGTGTATTTCCAGGACGTGGGATTGTGACTTTCAAATGCTTTTAGAGCTTGGTTCACATGAACAACGAACTTGCGTTAACAGCTTACGACTAAGACTGTCTGTCTGGCTTTATGGGATTAAGGCTCCATGTGAACTATTCCTATAATCCTTAGTCGTAGCGCATCTTACGAACGCATTAGTGATGTGCTAAGAGCGGTATTAAGGCAAGCCTTTAGTTCTTCGAGGCGACAGTATTCATAATGTCCAGTAAATACTAAACACAGCCCTTGTAACATGTGAGCAAATTTACGTTACCAGCGTTAACGTAGTTTTGTCGTGTATGTGAACCAAGGTTAATGGTTGGGTTAATAAAATTGCATTTTGAAGTTCCTAGAAACCAAGTTTAAAGCGTTTAGAGTCAATCTGATGGTCCTTTTCTGCTATGAATACCAAGAACTCGACCACGTAGAATGCTCACTACACTTCTGCACCATCATTTGAAAATCAACCTGCCTTATGTGTTGTTTCAAATTGATATATTATATTATTCCCAACTCTTAACATGGTTTGGGGTGAAAAATTCTGAGAATCCCTGTTTTGTTTTTTTATTTCAATTGCTATTATGTTTTTTGGAAATAATTTTGTGTATAACGCTGACTCTTATCATTGCAATATGTTTAAATTTTTATTACAGTCAATGTTATTATATTCATTATTCCTCCTCCTTTCCATCTTGTAGCTGTTGTCAGTACTTTGTTTATCTGCACCTATGAAGCCACCTGTTAGCAGTTTGTTCACGACTTGCAACTGTAAATATTGAGTGTTAGGCACTTGTAAATATTGGTGTATGCACACTTTTACCTTGTAAAGCTTGTTTGCTCACATATATTGAGCTTATTCTTTGCTGAAGATGGTGTAAGTCACACCCAAACATGTTCGAAGATGAAAAATACAAAGAGTGTATTCTTTCTGTTGAAAATCTTATGCAAAATTGTGTTATTACGACCTTTTAGTTTGACTGATAAGACCTTTTGGACTATTGCAACTTTAAAGAAGAGGAGGCATATATTCACGTCATTTGATAGCTATACCCATCTGCATTTTTCAACATGGATATAGGTGTAACGTTAAATCTGTATAGCAATTTTTTTTTTTTTTTTTTTTTTTGTGGGGGGGGGGGGATTTCAAACTTGTGATAAGGTTCCACAGAATAAAATTTGCAAATATTTTTCTGAAGGCAAAATGCCACTACAAAATTTTCTTCACGTTTTGAATTCAACAACCCTTAAATGTTACCCAAACGTACCTTTAACCAAACTTACCGTTCTTATCAAATTAAACACCCTCTAAAATATTCTAGACTTTCACCGATCGTTCCCACGGCGGCCATTTTGAACACAAGAGCGCATAAATCTTGCATAATTACATGATGCACAAGTTGCTCGCCAGTATTAGCCCCGCGGAAGACTCGTAGCCTCCAGTCACGAATACCTTCAGCTTGCTTTGATTGTTCGTCCGAAGATGCCAACTTGCATAGCACCAAACAGCAAATTCAGCTAGCACACTTCCAAAAGATCCGGAAAGAAGAATTCTGTGGCTGTCCAAAGTGAAACCTGAACCTACACTGCCTAAAAAGCTAGTCCTGTGCAGCGACTACTTGGAACCACGTATGTTCAAGAGAAATTTCAAGGCATCTTGTGGTCAGCCTATCTACACTTGTTTCAAAGAAATTTGTGTGGTGATTTCATTGTTTATACATTCGAAACCTAGCAATCCCTTCAACAGTTCCCTATAAGAATTTGAATGAAAGTTTAATTCGGTTGACGTCTGCTACAGGTACTTGCAAAATCCCTAAAGGCTAAGACAGGTTGGGGCTCAGTAAAACCCAGCACTGAGTGATAGTAAAGCGACGAGCAGAGAACGAACCTACAATGGAATGAAAGCGTTGTAGACGAACACACACGAACGAACAGTCTCCCCAGCAAGCAAAAGGCGTAAAAAAGACGTCGTCATTCTGGATTTGGTCGTTGCCAGTAATGACCTAAAAAGACGTCAAAATGACGTCACTTAGACGTCGTTGTTAAGGACATCTTTCACATGGACGTCGATGAGACGTCTTGTACAAAGACGTCGGCCTGCCGACGTCAAATAGATGTCAACCATAAAGACGTCGCGACTTGGGTTATCAAATGACGTCTATTTGACATGACCTGGCAGGAATATCACGACGTCTCTGCAATACGTCGATATCAGGTCATAAAGACGTCGTGAAATTGTTCTGAAAAAGTTGCTCTAACTTCATTACACGCTTTTTTTTTATATATGCAACAGCGCTATAAGCACCGCCTCGATTTCACGAAATATCTAAGCATCAGCTAAGCACTAACCCAGCCTCAAGCTCACTTATTTTCTCATTCAATTTCTTTTCTCTCAATTGAGCCTTTCATTAAAAGCAGTTCTTGCTTTGCTCAAAGCCCAATAATTTCACTGTTTCCTGTACAGCCGAGAGTGAACTCAGTGCAAAAGTTTGACAAGTTCACTTGAAGCAACGATTGTGTCCAGGCAGCAATTAAAAACATTGTGTTGATAACAATGCTAGGTATCAGAAGTAAGTCAAGGTTTAGTCATGTTCTGAGTTGCAGTGTGTACGCGGCCTAAAGGAACTTGAATATACTTTTGCCAATCAGCAAATCAAAAAAACTTTTTAAAAAAATTCGGAAGATGAACTTGCACGAAAAAAATATTGCACATATAATTTTTTGTTGCTATTAATACCTGAAGAAAATGAACATGGGACAGGATAAACTTTTGCAAACACCGTCTTTGGGAAAAGAAAACTGCCAGATACATTTTCATCCGCAGATGCACTGGGACATATTGCCCCACAGTCCCTAGCATGTTCTTCAAGTTCTTATGAACTTCATTCCTACATAAAAAACAGGCAGTCGATGTTTATATTTTGGAGTGATCCCGGAACGAGATAGCATCAGAGAATATTACGCCCAGGTAGTTACGTTTACAACGAAGCTGATTGGACACTCTTAGCGAGCGCATGCCCTGATTGGAAGAGGCATGTTTTCGCGCCTGACATTCGTAATTACGGGCGCCGGACGAGTTAGAGTGAGGAGTCCAGCGGAGACGGCCTGATAGGCGAACATGAGGTTAGTGAATTTACTTTTCAACTGCTAAGTCCTGGAAATTGTTGCGGATTACATGTAAGAGTATCTTTAGGAGAAATTCCTGTGATTTTTTTGTCACCTGTGATCTTGGATTGTTGATTTAACTTACTGTTTTCTCGGAGGATGGCGATGCCGAATCTGGAATGCTTAAGGTGACGTTACACTACAACATATTTGTACAACTTAGTTGTGCAACTCGATACAACTCGCTGCAGCATTGTTGCACAACTCTATGCAACTCCTTACAAATCCACGCTCAACTGTCCGCAACTTTTAAATGCGCTATATGACGAGTTCATGACAGCCCTTTCTCTCAACATCAACGTAATTTACGTCACACTGTCATTCATGTCGCCACACAGTGACAATGGATGTGCGCTGTCTATTTCAAAGCCTTTGTCTAAAGGGTGGTTACCCAGGCAACAAGCCCATTTACAGCCTACAACTGGGCTGCAACTTTCTTGAAATCAAAACGGTTTTGATTTCAAGAAAGTTGCGAACATATGTACGTGCTAGTAAACAGGTGATAGCAGGCATGTTGCAAAAAGCTGTAATGGGGTGGTGCCGAGCCTAGTTGTATCGAGTTGCACAACTAAGTTTTACAACTAAGTTGTTGTGTAACGTGACCTTTAGAAATGTGCTCGTTCTAAAATTAGGCCTAGTAATTTTTATTGCCATTTGGTTGGTACTGCATTTAAACTCTCTCTGTCGTAGGTTGATTGTTGCCTTCATCGTCAAGTAAGCAATATTCCCTCGGGCCTGTTAAAATATTATTCGGCTCTTTTTGTGTTGCAATTTGTCCCAAGCATTGACCGTTGGAGCCGGGTGTGCTTCTGGATTGTGTTATTGTCGCAACTCAGTGGCAGTTTTGTTAATTGCTTCGATAGATCGTTCTTTGCTCAAAGTCATTGAAGCAGGCAGACTAGCCATGTGTTCCACATGCAGGTAGTCAATAGTTGATAAGTTCTGTTAGTTGAATTCACATGCGTCATTCAGTCATTCGGCAGCGAGTTGTCTACAAGGTTATTGTCCTGAAACTGGTGGTTATTTCTGAAAGAAGGTAAGGTTCACTAGCTAGTTGTAGTAAATGTAATCTTAGATACTATAGGTTTACTCTTTCTTTGTAAGAAGCAGAACATTTGAACTGAGAAATGATCTTAGTTTTTTCTCCGATTTTCAACCTCGGTTGTTATTACACAATTTATCGACTAGAAAACCTGAGCTGAGCCTTGTTCTTAATTTTTTCCAATTTTTAGGCAGTTTTTCTTATTTTGCGAGCATGCATATCTAACATAGCTAACATTGCTTTCCACGTAGAGAAAATATATGTCAAAACAAAAAGTTATTGAGGTTTGAATCCATCCTCATCAAGTAACATAGCTCTATAACACAATTTGATCATCGTTGTTGCTGTTCTTAACTTGGGTGTTGAAACTCAGCCTGGGTTTGTTCTTACATTGTTCTTAATTTTTACGCAAGTTTGAGGCTCATACTTAGGCCGTAATTTATAACAAAAAAATATCAATACCGGACGCTGGTCTACTCAAAATACACTGAAAAATGCCCATTCTTGTTGTATCTGGCTTATTTCAACAGTATTTTAAAGGAAATATGACTAAAACCTGCTTCTTTCCACTTTTTTTCGGACACTGTCCTCAATATCTAGAATAGATCCTGATGTTCTTATAAAAAAGAGAGTGTATATATCATGTTTGTGTTCTGCAACAAATCGCTAGGGTTTGCAAGTATTACATGCTCATGGGCGCAAAGTGTACTCAATCATTGCACACCAATTTTTTTTTTTTGTGGAACGAACGATTATTCTAGTAAGAACTGTCTGATTGCGTTCCTGGATTACGGTGGAATGTCATTTTTTGACATTTATTTAAAAATATCTTCCTTCATAAACATCTTAAAAGTTTGACCAGTACATATTTCATAAGTTCATATTTCAGAAATGTTTATATCGTTAAATTGAACTTTGCCTGGCAGTACTGTGGCGGCAGCTCAGATGTAATAATGCTTTCATAGAAGGGCTGGTGAATAGAAATGCGCTATTCTTTTGTCCACACTAGTGTTGTGCGAATGGTGATTTGTGGATTTGGGCAGTTATTGGGTGCACTGACTATACAACATCAGGGTTTCCCGTAGACCATCAGCATATGGGGGGGGGTGCTGTGCCCCCTTGAAGGGGAGGGCGGTGGGCGTTTTTGATGAGGGGGCGGACCGTCGAAAATATCGCGATGCGCACGCAAAACAATAGAAAACTGCACTATTCTTGCTAAAAAGAAGTGCCGATTTAGTGTACATTTGTTAAGAATGCAAAAAACACAGGAAGGCATGATAATTTATGCAAATTTAAATGAATTTATTCAATGAACATTTAAAAACTACCAACAATATCTGGTAAATTTTGGAAAAATTGGGAAAATCATGGGGGGCGCCCAGTGGTGGTGGGGGGGGGGGGGGCAGGTCATTTGATGTGGGGAGCACGAGCCATTTTTGAGATCATGGGAGGGTAGATTTGGGTAGATTCCTGAGGCACATTTAGTCTAAGTTACATTCCTCCCTTATTTTAACTTATTTTAGAGTCTTATGGCTAAGAGGCGAAGTCTTACATCTAAATGGCGCGACATTAAAGGGTTATGTGAGGGAGATCCTTGGTGGAAGCAGCAGAGTCTGTTCACAACTGCATCCAAATGCTGACCAATCCTATTGCAGCTCTTCATCTGAAATGTCGGTTGAACAAGGGTTTCGTTCCATGGACTATGATCCATGTGTTAACTCCTTCACATATGATTCACATTGCTCTGTCTCAGATGAAGACTCACACTCCTTTGATGATCTACCAGATGAAAGCCTTTGGTCTAAATTAGCTTCGTGGTCTGTCCGACACAAATGTTCGCAAGTTGGAGTTACTGAGCTACTCCATATTCTTCATGAACATATTGTCATGGTAAGGAATTGCCACGCGATGCACGAACTCTGCGTGGCACATTACAATCTGTTGTCACCAAAAAGCATTGTGGAGGGGATTATGCATCTCTGGGTTTTAAAAAAGGCTTCGATAAATGGTTGGACAAGTGTCCCGATGTCCATCCTGATTGTTTGGACTTAATTTTGAATGTTGATGGTCTTCCGCTATTTAAATCAACAGGTACTCAGTGGTGGCCAATTCTCCGTATAGTTTGTTCACTTCCTCCATTTGTAGTTGCATTGTACTGTGGTGATCAAAAGCCGAATTGTGCTGATGAACTCATGGAAGAATGTCAGCATGAGTTAGACGATGTGCTTCGGAATGGTTTTCTTCATTGGGCAACTGGATTAAGATCCAATGTCAATCTAGTAGCTTTTGTTAGCGATGACCCCGCACGACAGTGTTTGAAGTGTATCAAAAGTCACACTGGGTTTTATGCTTGCGAAAGGTGTACTGTTCGCGGTTTATACTATGAAAACAGGGTAATTTTTGAGGATGTCAATTGTTCCTTGCGCAGTAATGACGATTTTTCTAAAGTCACTTTTTCTGATCACCATTTATCTAGAAGCCCACTGGTAGATTATGGAATTTGTTGCATTTCCCAGTTTCCCCTAGATATTATGCATCTCGTTTATTTAGGGGTCGCAAAAAGAATGCTTTTGTTCTTGAAGGAAGGACGTCGTATGACAAGATTGTCCCATGGACAGATGTTACAAATCTCAGAAAGGCTTGCATCGTTCAGTGGCATCTTTCCCAGTGAATTTGCCAGGCAACCGAGGTTACTCGATCATTTGAAACGATTTAAAGCTACTGAGTTACGACAGTTCCTTTTGTACTCTGGCCAAGTGGCGTAGAAAGGAATTGCGATCAGAGAGCTGTACCAGCATTTTTTCTTCTCTCATGTGCTATGCGGATTTTATGTTGTACTGAATACTTCGATCGGATTGATCGTAAGCCAGAGCTAGGCTCATATCTTTTGTGGAGTCAGCTGGTGAATTGTATGGTAGAGTGTTCACAACAATGTTCACAGTCTGGTGCAT
Source organism: Scolionema suvaense (assembly GCA_027575255.1). Lineage (NCBI taxonomy): Eukaryota > Metazoa > Cnidaria > Hydrozoa > Limnomedusae > Olindiidae > Scolionema > Scolionema suvaense. Next base: position 9,310 of record JAOBRC010267686.1, read on the forward strand.
CTTCCTGATGAAGCGTCCAGGTCTGGTGTTAATTTGCATCAGCTATATGGTATTTGTCAGATCAACCAAAAGTCCATTGGTTCAAGTTGTAAAGCGATTATCTGAACTTGAAAGTATATCTGAGTCAATTGACTTCAAAGTTTCAAGAACGATTCTGAAATGGCAGGAGAACATGAGCAAAGACAACGTATTTCTAGCAAATAATGGAAATATCCTGCAAATTCTACATGTCTACCGGGACAACTCCTTATGTTGTAATATTCTCAAGTCAAGAAACCTGCGCAATTTGTTTTCCAACCCTGTTAGCTCTTTGTCAGTTAGAGTTAACGTTTACAAAAGAGCTTCCTTGTGCTGGGATAGATGCATAAAAAGCAAAAGAGGCTTGCATTCAAAATTGGTTCGTCTGGAGATGCCTAATTATGTAGTATTTGTTACCTTGTTGTCCGAGCTTCAGTGGAATGACTGATCAACGATGAATGGAGTGTATGTATTTTATTATTTGCCCCCCCCCCCAGTTAAAATAGGGTTAACAGTATATATTCCATATTGATGAGATTTGTCAGTGTTGACTGGGCCCAGCTGGGGAGATGCTTTCCCTACTTTTTGTCTTTGGGTAAACAAAAATTCTTAACTGCTATTGCTTTCGCCAAAAATAGTGCTCGTTTGGTAGGATGCAGTATCGCACTAAATGCAATGAGGGTTCGGAAATTAGAAAAATTCTGCCATGTCCAGTCAGACATGCACTTGGTCATCGGATAGAGGCTCTACACTGAAGCAAAAATTAATTGTCTGCACCTGTTCCTACAAATAACGTTGATGACCTTTCCAAACAATCATCAAACTCCTTGTTTCATGCACGAGCAGTGTATGTGACCTCATTGTTTTGGACCCTGCTACATTCTATTGTTGCAACTGCTCCACCATTTTGTTTTTATTAAAAAATGACAGTAGATGGAAGGCAATCATTATGAGCATGTATACAGAAGTTTCCCGGCAAATAGTACTGGGTCCAGTTGGACTGGCGCTTTGAGTTGTATCGAATGACTGTCGGACCAGCTAATTTTCGAACCCTTCTAATGCTGCTTTGAACTTCCGTAGCTAATGCCTTCTGGTTCGTGTTTTCTGACAGTAATTATTGCCATTGTTTGACTTGTGGAAACATCATTTCATAGCCTTCTGAATTCCAGAATTTAAGCTTATCGCTGAAAAAAAAGATTGTTCGCAAACCTGTGTCATAATTAGTTACTCTATAATACTGTGTTCCATATCCAAAAAGAGACAGTAAATCATAGTATGCTGGAGCTGCTTAGCTGAAATATGGATGAATATTGTTTTTTCTGGTGCAATTTAAATTGTGTATTTCACATCTATTCTCATTGCAGGATATAGTTCACGTTTTCATTTTCTGCAGTTTTTATTTTGATGTGATAGCTATTTTTCCTCCGGGATAGGTGGATCTGATCCGTTGAGTTGATTGTCTGAATATTGCTATGTTGCTATCTGATATTGAAATCTAACTCTGTACTGGAGTACACATTTTATTCACTATAAAACAAGCAGAGTCAGGCTCAGTAGTCCTTAAGTTTTCATTTATTTCAGCCCGTAATCTTTCTTAATTATCTTCTTCTAACACTGTTTTTAGCCATTTTTAAAGAAACATGTTTGCTTCATTAAACTTGTTGTGCATGATGTTTACTTCAGTTACTTTATATCGTTTTTCCTTCTCTGTTTATGGTGAATTTACTTAGAGATGTATTCGGCAGTGTGTGTTTGGATAACGTGTAAGAAAGACGTGTCTCAGTGTGGCAGTTAGTTGTTACTCAGTTTAGTGTCAAAGGACATGTATATAGCAATGGGTCTATATCAGGATCCAATATCAAAATGCAATAAAGAACTGGAATTAAGTCACTGGCCGTCCTGCGCCCCCTTTTTCCTATCCTAGCCTTTTCACGGCGATTTTCGGCTCCATGAAAAGCTTTTGAACAGTTACAAAGTTTTTAGATCTACGACTTTAATAGTTCACAGATGAATATGTTTGTATTCGCCCCTTTTTACGTGATTTCCCCTCCTCTTTGGCGATCCCCTCTTTTTGAAAAAATTTCCTCCCCCTTTTGGACATTTTTTCGAAACTCCATCCCAAGGTAGGGGGTTCGCTCTATGACTTGAGAAGCAATTATGGTTCGACCGTAATCTGTTTCCTCGTTTTCTTCTTTGCCCAACTTACTATTTGAGCGTGAGCATCTCTTGTGGGTGAAAGTTGAGCTTCAGGATTATTTCTTATATGTGTCTCATTAGAAGAAGACGTATGCTCTGTATGTATGTAACATTAATCACTGAATTCGGTTGACGAAGTGAAGTTCTTCTCGAATTGTAGATCCGTTCTCTGCTCATCGCTTCACTATCACTCAGTGCTAGGTTTTACTGAGCCCCTACCCGTATTAACCTTTAGGGATTTCGCGCTTACCAGTTGCAGACGGTGGGATTCGAACCCTCGACCCTTGCCCTTCAGGGCTCTGGAATGGCTCAGCGGTAGCGCGGTCGCCTTGTGCACACAAGGTCGAGGGTTCGAATCCCATCGTATGCAACTGGTAAGCGCGAAATCCCTACGTCCCTAATCCTCGGGTAGGGGCTCAGTAAAACCTAGCACTGAGTGATAGTGAAGCGATGAGCAGAAAACGGATCTACAATTAATAACTGAATTATCAGAATTCTTAGCGTGTGTGTCAAAACTGCTGAAAAAGGGGTCTGCTGGCTCTACATATTTTGTGTTTGTTGCATAATCTCTGCCACCACCCCTTTCCTTGTGGGTGGATGAGTATTGACCTGTCTTAGAAAATTTCCAAGAAGGGGGGTATGAAAACAAGCAAGCGAGGCTGAGCCAAAAATGAGCAAACAGTTTGTAGATGGAGGTCCAAATCTTGATAGAAAATAGGATTGGCATTTTTGCTAGTAAGTGGACCTCAGATTTTAGGTGTTGTTTGTTGCGTTTTCTGTAACACTTGTTATTGTCAGCATGATCAGAATAAGAACAGAGTCAAAGCAAAATAGGTTCTCGCTTATTGATGTTCTAAAGAGCTGGTATTTTGTGCATGTTGATCTCCTACGTGCAATACTAAAAACAATTTTGTTGCTTTGGCTGGACGGTTTGTCTGATAGCTTGGTCTAGTGAACTTCAGCAGTTTTGGTACAATTTTTGATCGACTAACTAACCTTGCTTATCCTGTAAAACTAACTAAAACTTTTTGTGTGATACAAGAACGCACATGTCCACAAGCAAAGCATTGTTTTATCATGCAGCCAAATATCCTTTGCAAAGCAAATGCTTATATGCGATAGCTCAGAGAAATCCAGCTCAAGGGGACACTTGAATGTGGGAAAATGACTCTGAAAACGTCTGCAGAGAAGACTGAATGCTGGCTCGAACATTTTGTCCGTTAGTTTGATCAATCAGTCGGACAGTTTCCACCTAGGTTGGACGTTATCCAATGTCTGACCGTTATTTTAAGCCCTGAGGTGTTATATGCTTTGTATGTAGATTTTGTTTACTTGTCTTCACCTTTATTGTGCCCATAAAAAATTGTTTCTCTGCTGGAATTGCAATGTATCTCAAAGTAAATTAAAGTTACGGTTTGTAGTAGCCAGGGCAACGTCTGATTGAGAACCATTACTTTGCATGGAAGTCATTTTTCAGGAAAGATCACTGATTTCAGATTTCCTGTGTTCTCTTTTTACCAATATTGTTCCTCTTGACTTCCTATGATGACTTGTATTTGTCCTGCAGACAGCTGCAAACATTTCAGTTATAATGGCTAGTAAATGATCTCAAAAGTTGATCTGTGGACTTGAGTTCTACGTATGACATTGTGGTTCCTGCCAACTGGGCCCGTGATTGCTTTGTTTACTGGGCTGGTTGCATTCATGCTCGTCGATTGTACTGATCTTGTGCTGAACCAGATAGCTCATTCGAGAAATACAGGCTTTCCAAAGTTCTGCTTCAGGGTAGGTTTATCATGCCAGTTAATAAGTTTTTGGAGGCCTACACATTTTGTGGACAATCACTCAATGAAATTTTTTATGAAGGTGAAAATCTGTAATTAAGGAAAAGTGATGTAGCCAGTAATTGCAAGTGGCAATTTACGCCCTAAAACATGGCCATTTTTGGCGTATTTTTCCAAAAAGTTTTAAAATCTATTCATCACTGTTTTGTAATTTTGGTGCAAAACTTCAGGGCAGTATCAGTTATTTGCTGGACCACGTGTCATATCTGGTGAAACTCGCGTTCAGCTTACAGGGGCAATTTAAAATAGCCCAATTGTGGTGATTTTTATCGTTTTCTATAAATATACGAAAAATGAATCATTCGATTTCTGACACTTTTTATCTGATTCTTCAGACCAACTCTACGTATTTCCTGAACCATATGACATGTATCGGGAAAATCTCATTTTATCGCGCGCCAAACACGTCAATAATACTTTCTATTACAGATAATACTTTCTCCGGTAAAATAATACTTTCTTGTGGAAAATAATACTTTCCTCGAGGAGAAACCTGCCGAACGTTGATGATCATAGATAAGACTATGACACGTGATTTGCTTGCCTCGCTGTACCAAAT
>JAOBRC010267908.1:0-13917 GCA_027575255.1 Scolionema suvaense
AAAATGATGTCCACAAGCTGACAAAAGCAAATACAACTAATTTTTCGATCGTTAATCGATAACAATTTGCTCGGACTTATTCTTTCTATATATGTGCATGTCAATAACCTCCTCTATTTCTTTCCTTGACGCTCATTCGCTAAATAACTTCCACTCAATTTCTCTGCAAATCTCTGATTAGCAAAAATAAATCCACACAAAACGCACCAAAAATAGGACTCGCAAAAGTAAGTCCACGCAAAAATTTATCGCCTTAAGGTAATAGTTTCGCACACCATGCTGACCTTATTTATGTGGGCCCTAATTTTTCAGAGGGAAAATGCGCATCAGAGAACCTCTAACGCTGGCCATTTTTACATCAGCAGACAAAAATTAATGCCATTTAGGGCCAGCCTAAAAAGAGCCTACAAGATAACACAGTTCTCTTGCAAGCACCGATGTTTTATCCGTCCTATCTCTAGAAAGAAAAGTACGCAAACAAAAAAGACACACACCTGTTATAAAGAGCTTTGCGCGAATTAGCAAGCATGTTGTTGTGCTTCCACCTGCATATAAGAAAGAACAAGCACAGTGAACCATGCATCCCATAACCTATTCTGACAGCTGATATTGCGCAAATCAAGAGCCGCACTTCCTATTTAATTCGCGAAAATTTCTTCTGCGAAACTCATATAACACATCAGATTCCCGGAAATTTCTTCCGCGAAATCAACCCCAGAGAAAATTCACGAAAAAGTCCTTAATGAAATTCGATTATCTTAGGTCGAATTCAAGATAAAGATAACTCTTTTGTACTTCACGGGGAAAGTGCAACTGGGCTTTCAACAACTGATACTAAACTATTCTTTCTTTGATTGGGCTTGCGAAAATTTCTTCTGTGAAACTCGTATAAAACGCTTGTTTCGCGAAAATTTCTTCTGCGAAAATTACTTGTTGCCAAAATTTCTTCCACTAAGGTAATCAAGAATTTTGTTATTTTACTGCCAACGCTACAAGTTGAAAAATGCTTGTTTACGTCAAACTGAAAGCAATGCAATTGAAGGATGCAACAGTTTGCGGCCCAAATTATGTGGACAGTATTATAGCAAGTACGGCTTTCAAAGGACAGTGTTTACTTGTCTCAACTATGTAAGTGGCTGTTCAGAAAACTACAGCGCAAAATATCTTTTCAAATTACCTTTCACTGTAATGCTTGAGCATTCTGGGCCTCCACTGCTATAATGATTTGGCAAATCTTGATGCTTCCCATTTAGGAGCACACAAATTAAGTGTAATTTTCGGACATAACTGTGGATTCCTAACAGTGTTGAATTAATTTTTTGCGGATCAGGCCCCAAAATGCAAAGCTTATTTCCGCAAAATACGACAGTTTCAGACAATACGAAAAATACAATTTTTTGATCATGCACACCATACATTGAAAATTTCATAATTTTTAATGATACTGAAATTATTTGACTGCTTGCAAACAACTCCTTTTCATGCATAAGTATGAGGGAATCAAAAACGAGTTCATGTAAAATCTCTAGTAACCATAGATCATGGCTTGGAAAGAAGACCAAACCAATCAATATATTTTGTAATATTTCTTCTTACTTTATTAGTTACTTACGATTAATTCGCCAGAATGCAATATCATCTACATTTTCTTCTGCTAATAACAATGACCACAACAATGGTAGGAAACTTTTTATGCTATTTCCCTGTAGCATAAATTTCTACTCCGCAAAATATATCTGATGAGGACTACCCATATACAAAAATTAATTGATGCATTAAGTACTTCTGCGATGGCAAATTCTCCTAACTCCTACGGAAACCCTTCCCATGTTGATCCCGGCTGCAGGCGGGATGAACTATAGGCAGAATCACCTGGGGAGGGTAGTAAACAGAACTGGAACCCCTAGACGGGCCCGACTATGCTTCCAACTAGACCAAGTAACTCAATAAATTTAAGTTGTTTAACTAAAAAAGTGAGGCAACTTTCTCCCCAATGGTCGGAGACAATAGGGGTCCCACTGACAAATCTGTAAATATTTTTTCGAACCGAATTGTTGGCACCAGTATTTTTGGAAGAGCAACCTTAATGGCTGCACGAAGGGAAGCCGTTACGTTACACCTCAGCATTTGTTTGATTTTCTGGAAGTGAACTAGTTCATATCAGCTTAGACATCCAGTTAAAATATCTGCTTAGGCATCCAGTTAAAAAGCATGATACATAGCAGAGTGATAGATCATCAAAAAAATTCAAAACAACAAGAAAAAATCCAATTGTTCCCTGATCTCCACAAAAACAAATACATAAGCCAGATGCATATAGTATTTAGAATTCACTCACTTATTATGGGGATCAGTAAAAAGAGTCCTTCCAAGTAGGACATCAGGTGATTTCAGAATTCCAACTTTCCATTTTCGCAATTGGCACTGAATAAAGAATGCTGTGGGTAAACGAAAACAAGAGAGCAATAATTGATAAAAAACATCACTCGCTCAGGGAAGGTGTGCTTCAACAAAAAGAAATCGACGTGTTAAAATTTCTTTGGCAAGATTGTTGCACACAGTACAGTACACATACCACGTTTCAGTCCTGAAAATTTGAAGAGGTCAAAAATTTTTTAAATGTGAAACTATTTAATTCCTCAACAAAAGTAGTAAGTAACAGGCACGTCACAGTTAATTCAAGGAAAGTATATACATTAAGACGTAGAATATGTATGCTATTTTCGTAATCATGGCTATATTCAGTAATTTGTCAATGAAAATCAGATAAATGTAAAACACTGTCCTCCCACAAGGTATCCATTACCAAATCCTACAAAGCACGCTCCATAGCCTGCTTGGCAATGAACAGATATGAAACAGATTGATCAATGATCACACAAGCCAAAATAATATATACTGAAAACTATGCAAAATATAACGAAGAGCCTAGGCTTGCACCTTTACGATTTGGGCATGACAGGGCCTAATTCCCATTTTAGGCATTACACAGCTTGTAGCATGACTTTGACATACAAAGACATCGTATAGAATAAAATCGTGCGTTAAAATGAATAAACATTGGCTATGTTTGATATCAATAAGAAAATACAGCTTATAGTATTTGTGGAACTTCTTGTTTATGGACGAGATTTAAGTACTATTCCACTTTTAGTACTATTTTGTGCTCTCAATGAATGATAAACAAATCATAAATCTTTTGATGGGTCAAGCAATATGAATGGGGCATCACCCTCAGAAATAACTTATGCTGATAGCTAGGGCTCTGAACATCCCCCACGTTCCAACATAAAAGTGCATTTTTCAATGTACCTTATTCCCGGTCACAACATCAACAACATCATGCATTTAGTGTGAACTGATGTATAATCAACAACAAAGTTGATAACTCTATGACACAATCACAGAACACAGCAATTGGAAAGATCATACATGGAAAGTGTACCTTCATAAAAGGGTGCTTTGAAATGTTCTGCCAATTTCTCCAGCAGTGATCTCTTGAAAACAAGCACAGCAGAAACTTGTGGGAAATCGCACTGATGTATGCCTGACAAAAAAACATCACCAGCACCTTCATCAATACCACAGCAAAAAGCATATGATAAACGATGCAATTGTAGTCAAACAAATATTAGCAAGCCAACCCCTTGATACTCATAACCAGGACTTAATTGAACCTTTTTTTGTTGAAAATGTTACTACGTAAATGCACTAGCAAGCTTGCAACAGCAATTTGCCCACACAATCTAAGCTTTGGGACTATTCACCATAGATAGTAAGGTTTGAACTGCTTTGTATTATATACTACGGTGTATTCAGACATGAAACCAGCAGAATATTCCAATAATAATCTCAGATTTCGATGCTGCAAACTTCAATAACACTGGGAAGAGAAACATCTCTAGCTATTTGAGAACCTCATATATGGCTTAAGTCGGAAAAGTTACACATTGTTCCCTGCATGTGTATTGCATTTAAAATTCAAGTCATTGCATCTGTGCTGTAACATATTTCAGGGAGAATTTAAAAAACATGAGAGCAGTTCATTTTCCCATCACGCTAGAGAGCAGCAAGCAGATGAACAAGGACTAATGCACTTGTACATGGTAAACCGTAAATAACACAGCGAATGAAGAAACAATGAATACTTGAACTATAACAATAGATGATTCCATACATTATTCCATAAACGACTCCAGTAACTAGCACCCAAAAGTACTTAGAGCTGTGAAAATTTAGATGTAATAGGCTTCGGTGACATTTCCCTGATTCCACAAGAATGGAATATATACATACCTTCCCACTGTTGTTCTCCTTGATATGAATACTTCAAAGTCCATGATCTAAGAGATCCAAAACATCATAAGTATATAATTCGAGCAGAGTGGCATCTAAGCAAGAGTCAAGGCTGGAACCCTAGGGCGAGGTATTGTCATTCTTTGTACATACAACTCTTGCCTCATGACTTCCAGACAGGTGCGTGAGAATACTTCAAATGAAAAAGTAAATCAGAAGTGCTCATTAAATGTGGTCCATAGTGCTCAGCAAAGTAATGCGTTGAAGTATATTTTACCACTAGCGTGCACCAGAAAATTATACCAGAAAATGTCGCATACAGAATTTTCAGAACATAATGTTCTACAATTAATCCTTTGTTGGTAAAGGTAAAAACTAGAGTACAACCCATAGGGGGTGGGCACAGTATAGGTATCGCGTACGACTAGATATAAGGGCAGTTTGATAGCTTCCAGATGACCCATGCACAATAACCTTGGGCAGTAAATAACCTTAAGGGAAGAAATTTTCGCGAGAAGATATTTTCGCGAATTTGGGCCCAATTTGCAAAAATTTCTCCCGCAAAATTCATATAACACATTCGGTTTGCGAAAATTTCTTCCACAAAATTAACCGCAGAGGAAATTTGCGAAAGTCTTTAGCGAAATTTGATTATTTTGGTCGAATTCTAGACCAAAGTTACTTTTTTGCACTTCTTTCGATAGGTTCCCAATGATTAAACTGGGAAAGCACAAATGGGCATTGAAAAACTGGTAATTAACTATTCTTTCTCTGATTCTATTCACCAAAATTTCTTCCACAAACTCGTATAAAATGCTTCATTCGCGAAAATTTCTTCCCCGACGATCGCTCATTATGGAAGTTGTTGATTAATCAATCATGCAGCTGAGTGTTAGATTCCCGCGCTGTGATTAGTCAAGCCCTGAATAATTTTTTTTCTTTGAGTCTGCTGCCAGCGACATGCAGACACTCGCTCCTCAGAAATCTGATAACAATTTCTGGTTGGTCGAAGAACGAAAGCAAGTGCTCCTGGAGAGAAAACCACGAAAGTGACAATGAGGTTGAGGAAATGAGAACGGGATTATGTTGCACCTTTTAGAAAAGTAAGTTGCAGTGATGCAAAATCTTCATCGGCCTGGTTGCGCGATTTTTTCTTTCGTGATTGAGATGCAATATTTGCGTGCTTCTGAAAAACTCGTAGCTAAGATTTTTACTCAGTTGCTGCTCAGTCCCTACCTGTATGTTGGTGGTGTTTTCCTTTTCATACATCGAGGGAGACTTATGCTTGCATTTAATATTGCATTTAATATTGTGCACTAGTTCTTCTTACAGGAAAAATTTTTGATTCACTGTTTCAAGGCACTGCGTGTACATTCCACCAAATCAATGAATAGAGCATATTAGTTAATTAACTAGGAATAGAGGGTGAAAAAATCTGCAGTCGTTACTTGAGGGTGATGGTAAACGCGATGGGAGGTTTCTATACATTATTTTGTGTTTCATGCGTTAAGTCAATTCCCTGTTCAATGCATTCGGCTGCAAAACGAATTAGGGTCATTGCAGCATTTTTTCTGAATATTTCTCTTTGCTACCTACTACAGATCACGTTCTCAGAACTGACAACCATATTATTTTATTTTATTCTGTTGAATGTGTGCATGTCTTTTATGTGCCACTCGCCATCAAATACTTTGATTACCCGGTGTTTTTATATCTGCTAGCGACACATCTGGTGCAATGACCATAACTTCGTCTCACCAATAGTTTCTGCCCATAAAAGGAGTACTTCAATTTTATGGTGGTGTTGGTCAGATTCTTTTTTATAACAACCAGAAAAATTTGCGCTGAGGCTCGTTCTTGATTTTTTTTTGTGCAATTTTCAGTTGCTTTTTTTCAATTTTCAATCGTTTTTAATTTTTTCGCTCTTATATCACAAGACAATAAAGCCTAAGGTGGGATCATCTCTCACATAAAATTGCTTTCTGGAGTGTATGATCTATTGCAACAAGAAGATTTATTGATATTTGACTTCCTCCTGATGAATTCTTAGCTGTATCACGAAATTTGATCCTCTTTCCCATACAACAGTGTTGCTGTTTTTAACTTTTTGTGTTGAAGTTCAGCCTCGGTTTGTTCATAAATTGTTTTGAATTTTTAGACAAATTTGACGCCATAGAGCTCTCATAAATTGTTCTTATAAAAAAGTTATTAAACGCTCTACCTAAAGAGCTTTCGAGGGATGATAGAGCTGCTCTAAAATATTGGGAAGGCCCAATTTAATCTAAATTCCATATAAACCAGTTGTGTCAATTAACTGAGGAGGGTCTGAATAATTTCCAGAGCTAATAAACAGGAGCATCCTAATTATTGGGGGATGGGGGGAATATAACCAATTTCCGAACACAAGAACGAGAGTGGGCAAAGCCTAATGAACTAATCAAAATTAGTAGTTAGCCTGTAGTAATGTACTCAACTACGTATGCCACAAAGTACAATTTATATGTATAGAACTAGCAGCCACTACATACGTATTTTCTAGATGAACCATGGAGATTCAATCCAACAAAATTAATCATCAGGGGACAGGGGATCAAAATAAGGCGCAGTAGGATTTTCAAATTGGGCAAAATTAATTACGTTTTCCTGCATTTATTATGATTTAGAGTAATGTGGAATGCTTGTAGCAGTTCTTCAGAATACAGTAATGCTAATCTGTGAATTATGACAGATATTTGTTTCTTATAATAAGCTCATGTTTTTATTCTGCGCTGACACAGTTTGGGGAACCTTTTATTCACGCTAGCAGTTGTTCAGGTTAGAATTGTTATTTTGTGGTACCTATATTACCTTATATTCTACACATTTCTATCCCAGTGTTGATGCTGATCTTCTGGATGTCTCGGTGCTCAGTGCTTATGCTCACGATTCTGATTACAAAGCTGAGACTGACATGAGATAACCATAACGACAATCACCTCCTAAGATTCAGCTCATTGTGAACATGTGGATTCACTATACTCTTGTATGAAATTACCTGCTATAGATCAGGAAAGAACAGAAAATGGCTGTGAAGTTTCACGGCACGATACTGTAGTGATATTTGTTCAGACCTTATTTCTTCATGAGAATAGTTACGCGAACTTTCGCTGCTTGTTGCCTCTGTTCACTAAATGATTACCAAAAACGCTATTTGTAACTGAGCGTTACAATATACTTGCAGTTTACTTTGTATATTTACATATCGACCTTTTATTATGCTCATGACCCAAATTATGCGTTCCCTAATAGGCATGCTTTTTTAAATGTGAACTATGTATGGAATAAAAGGCAAAAGAATATGAAGAAACTTAGTGCTTTTTTGTTCTACTTTCCATATTTGCTGAAACCATTTTTCTAATACGTAATTTACTAGCTGTAACTTTCTGTGAGCTGTTCAGTGTTCTTCGAAGCGCATCACCGTTTGTAGCTGGAAGCATTAAGCCAAAACAATCAGCTATGTAGTAATCTTGCATTACGATTTCGATTGCAGTTCTTGAGAGAACAATAGAGGCGTGATTCTTCATGCCGCATATTTCAATAGGTTGACGCAATCGTGGTAATACACCAGGTTTGACTGTCTGGGCTTTTTCATAATGTATGCGCAACTGCTCAACAGCTGATGAATGGATACTGCTAGCGAGGATGTGTGCGAGGACCAACGAGAATTCTACATATCCTGTAGTATTTCGTGAAACAGACTCATTCGTCACACAAAACTTGTCAAAATACTTATGTTAAATGCTACCAGATGCAATCGGAGAATAACATTTTTTTGCGATTGTGTTACTTTAAGGTATCATACATTCCAAATTTGGCTCCAAAGAAGAATGGGTAGGGTATTTTACAGAATTTGGAAAGACAACAGACAGATAAATGCACTTAATAGATGAGCATTGTGATCAGTTCTCTAGATTCATGTCTTAGCTGGCTGGCGATCACAAACAAAATCAAACATAACAGCCTCATTCGTGCTTCACTCCCACTCTATACCTATACTGAGATTGAATACGAATGAAACAAAATTGTTAGTGAACAGGAAAGACAAGTGCAGCAGTCGCAAATGTAGAGAATGTCAGAACAGCCTTGTATCAAGGGTTTCAAGATAAACTTTCCAGGTTAGAATCACATGCAAAAACAGCCAAGCAGTTCTGCAATTCTAGTCTTTTCTTGGACCAGAATTCACATTACTTCGGAAGTCTTCCAGACACTAAAAATACCTTATTTAGACAAACAGTCCACAGAGACCATTTTAAAGATCATATTACAGGTAACAAATCAACAACACACGAAGAGCTTTTTGTCAAAGAATAGACTGTAGACTCCATAAACCTCAAATTATCATATGAACAAAATAAAACAAGTATGAAAACAGCAGGGACGATTCTACTTTAAGGGAAGAAAAAATTTGGGAAGAAATTTTTGCAGAGTTCATTTGCGCGATATTGGCCTTATATCACAAACAGTTCTTATGCAAAACCTGCTAGTAGTTGGCCAATCACATAACTTTCTTCAGAAAATTTTTTTCCTTGAGACAAGCACAAAAACTTATTCTGTAAAATTTAAAAAAAAAGCAAGTAAAGAATCAATCAGTTTATTTAAAATTTTGATGCTATAAAGACCTGCTCCCATCCCGACGAATGAAGCAGAACATCTTCCTTTTCCATTACAGAACTTAATACAGAACACTCAATTGCAAAGATTTCTTCAACAACATACAATTTTTTTTCAAGTCTGAATTGCAAAAATAAACTCTGCAAAAATTTCTTCCACAAAAACTGTCTTCCCTCATGGCAGAGTTTTAGGCAGGACAGAAAAGAGCAGAGTTAATTGGGCCATTCTACAAATGCTGCTAAAGCAAGCATTTACCCATCAAAAAGGGTATAGTTTCCACTGCAAGATCTAGCTTCACCTTGTAGCATACGCCTTAGAAATCAGGCTCATCACAAATAGCCGCAAATCCATACAATACGGCCAGGCTTTCACAAAAAATTAAGAAAGGTAGCTTCAAATTTAGACAATTCTGGCTCCAAGGCAAGGCTACCAAAATAATACTGATACCCAAACGTAAATAACACGGCAGAAGATAAGCAAACAAGGCAACTGGGCAATCGAGTGATAGAGACATCAAACTCCAAACAGATGTCAGACACATACCTCAGATCAACATCAACATCCAAGCAGTGGAACGGTTTTCCAGTTTGAGGTGCCAATGCAATGACATCATACAGGAGCTCATTTCGAGTGAATGAAGTGATTAATGTATGGATTGAGGTCTTTAGTCGTACTCCATCAGGCAAAACAACTACATAGTCACTATTGATGGCACTAAAAAGGGAGAGGAAAAACTTTTAAGTGGTCATAGCAATCTTCAATTACTTGAAACAGGCAATTCAATCAACGCTATAATAAAGAGTATTCACATCTTTAATACGAATGTCATATTGTGATCAGCAGAATAACAGCAAGCATGGGTGACCCACACAAAGCACATACCGTAGGGGATCTGAAAGTGAAGCTGGTTGGTCTGGAGATGATGTTAAGATGACAAACTGAAAGTAAATTCCAAAATAGAACATGAATAATAGTGAGCAACTGCCAACACCTCTTCTCCCGAGACACTGATAATCAGACATGAACTGCAGTCTTTAATGACAAAGAAGATCATTCAAAAGCCAGTCATGCCAAATAGTAATTTAGGTTTCGGGCACCCAAAATTAGCATCTTATGAGCTCAAACAGGCATCCTCTTCTTCCAGAAGATATTCATATATTCCTCCTGTAACTGACCAATTGGAACACATACCAAATACAGCGCGAAATTTATTCAAATTAGACATTTTCTGAAGGAGCTCGTTGAAAGCAATTACGTAAGCCCCAAATCATTGAAAATGAATGAACAGAAGTGCAAAGAGCCAAAAACCCAAAAATTTGGCAAAAAATGACATTAACCCGGTCAGAAAATAACCACGGGACATCCTCTGTTATAGTTACAACGATCAAATTTGCACCAAAAGATGCACAAGTAACTCCGTTCATACTTGCCAAAAACTTGTGGCTAGCTTCAGCAGTTTTTTCACAGTAAAAATATTAGACTAGGGGGGTGGACCCCCCTCGATATGTCAACCGTTATGAAAAGTGGTGAACTCCATTAATATCTTTGATATGGAAAAATTTATAAAGTTAGCGTTCAAATACTTCTCGAATAAGTACCTCCTATTAGGAAAATAATATTACAACCACTTTAGTAACAGGTTAATGAGTTCGAATTTCATGAAGATCAATAAAAAACATTAAGAATTCTCCAAGCAGTGAAGAGAATCCTGTCTGTTCAAAAAGAAATTAATATGGCAGATGCCTCTCCCAAGGAACATACGGCCAATAAATATCATCAAAGTAAAGATAAAGTTCATATTTGCTTTACATTTCCAAGAATAATTTATAAGCTGCTATTATTAAGTGTGCCTCTAATATCAGTGCCGTCCTTTACATACGAAACACGAAATAAGCAACCAGCCACTTAATCAACTGACAACCAGATTACATTCAGAGAATTTTTTGCTTGATGGCTAGACCCTATACAGAATTCTTTGGTTCAGACTAAGTCTTAATAAAGGAGCAACTACCTCATTTTTTTTAATTTCACAATTGAGACTAGTTCACCACGCGAAAATATACCCAAACTTAAAAACTAGCATGAAAAACTACAATATGGGAAATTTCCATTATTCTGTCAGTGACAGTTCTGTAGCGACACAGACAAGCTCTTGACCTGGCGAATATGCTTCCATAGTCAGCAAATGAAGACACGCTGCAAATACCGAATTTCGGAAATCATTTTCTAATAGCAATAACTATTCACCTCAGCAACCAATTACTTTTCTAACTTGAAAAAATGACTGTAGATCTCCAACACTTATTAAAATGAATTTTTGTCACTTCTGATGACCCTTGTGTGACTTATGTCAAGCTGAGTGTAATTTCTGCACTCAAGAAAGAAAACATTTGATTCTCAGAAGACAGAAATAGTAAATTTCAGGACTTATCCAGTATCACAACTTCAGACCTAGTAGGCCTCTGGCTTTGCAGCATGATTAAGAGAAATCTTGAGGCATAGTTCTAATAAGTAATTATGATATCGAAAGTTCCAACACATTCTTACTAAACAAGCCACAAAATCAGTGGGCTTCCACATGCATTACTATGACTTAATGTGTCATGCCATCTGCTAAAGCAGGAGTTTGAAAGGTACTTATTTTATAGGACTCATCTGCTAAACCAGGAGTTTGAAAAGTACTTACCTTTCCAGCTGGCAAGGTAAAGTATGGATATGGTATAGTATCAGATATAACTACAATAGGAATGTTCGGGTTGACTTCTACCACTGACTTCACAGAAGCGATGACATCGTGCTCAAAATTTGCTGCAAGCCAAGACAAAATATTCAATAGTAACATCTTTCTCAACACAAGAACTACTAAACCCACAAGTCAATGAGGATAGTAACTGAAGTTACGACAAATCACCGACTGTTATACCCTAAGATTTTTGGAAACACCATCTAATACAATGAACTACGTAACATCAGAAAGAAGTGATACAAGAAAAACGAAAATAACTGAGTAGAGACAGAAAAAAACATATGCCACTATCCTCAGGACATATTTTAGGAGTCCAGGGCAAGGAATTAACTTTTAAAATAGGGTAGATATCAGTAAAATATGCTTACAATTCTAGAGTTTTCAACCTTCAAGGGCAGGCTGTTGAATATCATATACTTGAATGGCAACGGAAGAATCCATAAGCGAAAAGACAGGTATCCAAAGGGATTCAAAGCAGGCAGTTAGATTTTTCTTTTCATATCCAGCTGGTCTAAATTTACCAGAAAAAAATTTTTTAACCTCGATCTAGCCACATTTCCAGTTATCAAGCGGTCTCTTTCTAAGGCTCCTTGAATGAATCTTTGCCGTATATGGGAGACATATTGACTTTGTGAACCCCAAACACAGGAGACAGCCTTTTTAGTGTTTTGATCCACCACAGTAGTGGTCATAGGCGAGCACCACCCCTATTCCTTCTCATTGTATATCACTTGCCCTGAGGAAGATCGAGTTGTTCATTCCGCATTCACCAACAATCTACTGGAACATGTCATCTCATTCTTTTTAATATGCTTCGATTTTCTGGCAACCGAGCATGCGCTGCCAGAAACCATCACAGCAACTGCCCCAATATGGATACGAAAAACATTTCACAATTCTATCAGGTCCATCCAGATTTCTCCAAAGAAAATTCGTGAAACTAGTTGAACGTGCCTGATACACACACATCTCATGCCGGGGATATAATTTTGGATTTAGAATTTCTGAAGGGAGAGCGAAACATTCGGTGCAGCAGAAGAATGCAGGCTGGTATGATTAGTGCAAAAAATCTATGTGCAAGTTAGAAATGCTCGGCAGCCGGTTTGGTGTGTCTATCATGAAAATTTTGGCCGAGTCACGAAAAAATTTCACCCGGGCACTGGATAGGAAACAAAACATTATTTCCCCTTGGCCTGACGTGAACTGAAAGTGAACTAAAGTACTAAGCTTTATAAAAATATCGGACTAAATGATAAACGTACCAAATTCTGGGACAACAACAGTTGCTTGGGTCTCACTCTCATTTGATGTATCTGTTAACAAAAGGATAACATGAAAGAATTAATTTGATGCAGAATATTGAAACATGACAGCTTTCCAGGCAGCAATGAATGAGCCTGAATTTAAAGTTAAAAACAAGAATAATTTCATCAACTTTTAACTTATACACAGAAGAATTGACAAGGACTAAAACATTGATGAGTGATTACCACTGAGAAAAAATGTAGAGACGGTTCGCCATAATTCGGCCATTGCCATGATGCGGACAAGGTTAGAATTTAGGGTACTTCTAGGCCAAGAAATGCTATTATAACGATTTAAATATAAGGACGATCTTGTTCTGCCTTTTGGGCATGTGGGAAAACAAGAAATGATCCAGTATCGTATAGCGGTTACAGAAGGGGATGTCTTTCCGAGGGCATGCTAAAAAATGCAGCAAGATTTCCAGAAAAAATGATAATCGATGGCAAGCTCATACCGTTGATGCAAGTCCTATCTTTGTGTCATGGCCACTTAGTGACCTGGAACATATTAGTACCAGATGTCGTTTTCACATTTCAAATCATTTATAACAACAACAGAAACATGTTCTTCTTATTTAGCTCAAAATATATGCCTTTTCATAAAACATAGTATGTCGCCATGATTTGGACACACATGTTATTCACAACATCGTAAGCGAATTCTTGCATCAGATGCAAAATATATGATAACTAGGGAAGGAAGAAGCGAAATTTCAGGCCTCCCAGCCCAAAAAAACAAATTCTTTTATGAATTTATGCCAAATTGTTCTCATATTTTATGATTTTTATGCTACATCTCTAAAGAATTCATGTTATTCTATGCCACAAACTTCAATATTTATACTTGGCTTGTATTTTTAACATGTGATAGTGTAATAAACCGATGCCCTTTTTACACGGAGGAGCTCCAACAGGCAAACA
>JAOBRC010268019.1:0-13917 GCA_027575255.1 Scolionema suvaense
GCCGTAGTGCTCAGAAGGTAGGTAGGTGTGTTTGCGTAATATTACGTCAGGAACAAAATTTGCAAGTTCAGCATGGACGTAATAATACGTCAGATACACTTAAGGGGTTAATTTGGTTGGCCAACAGCCATACCGCTATCAATGGGGAAGTGTTAAAACTTCTCCAGGCCAAAGTTAACGGTGAAATAACCACGGTGTGGTGTCGATATGCTGGGAATCGGCCGTTCCCGGCAATGTCGGTCCGCGAGTGTTTGGGGTTCACTTGATGTCGGCCCATTTTTTTCCACTTACTAAATTTCAGATTGTACGCATTCGGTTTGACCGCCGATGTTTCGATCATGGCCGTCTTCGTTTCGATGTTGACGGTCACGGTGACCGCTGCAAGTCATTTCCTTATTTCGAGCCCTGCAGTGCCAATGTAAGAAGCAGAGCCAGACCTAACCGTTCTAAAACACTGCAAAACTTCATCAGTTCAGTGCCTGTATCAGGATTTCGGCGCTGAACTGAATATCCTGGGTACCCATGTAAGGGCGTATACAGGTACGCCAAGCAGTAGTGGCCAACTGCCACCAGAAGCAGTGAATGAGTGGAGGCATAGTAACATATGGCAATGTTTTACTGGCACTGTTCATAAAAGAAAAAGTAAGCACCAGAACTGTCCATACGAGGATCTTTTACACGGGTTGCAGCTCTATCATTGCAATGGAGCCAACAATTATTGCGCACGAGCCGCAAGTACACTGAGTAGTGTCTGATGGAGAGAGAGCCACTGTGGTGGATGGTGGCAATTAACCTGTACTTTTGGTTTAAAGTAACAACACTATCAGAAGAGACAGGAACATACAAAGAGTCATCCGGGAACTGAACGACACGACAGTCCTTCCACCATCAAATGTTCTTGGCAAAAGAGGGTTGGTATTAATGCTGACAATCAGTTAGCATTTAGGTGTGCTATTGGGCAATTCAGACAATATGTGGTAATCGCTCGTCTCCAGAAATCGAGGTGTGTGTGAAAGTGTGCGCGTGCACTCGCACGCCTCTCATTGATAGGCCTGCTTCACCAATTTCATTCAATTGATCTTCACATTCAATGTTCACACGCCAAAGTCTGCCAGTGCCTTTCTAGCATAAGATGGAGTCGGAACTTTTCCAGAACTTAATTCAGATGAAAACAGGTACCTTATGAAGAAACCCAAGTCCTGCATTTATACAAACCAGAACTGGACGATAATCACATTATGCTTAAACTTCTGCTTTCCACAAAACTTCACAGGGTCCTAAGCAAGAAACACTTTCTAGAAGCTCTTAACAAAGGTACAAAAATAGCAAGAATTAAGTGCCTTATTGGCCATCTTTGCTCCGGCCCTAAATGGTATCAATTGCAATTTTTCTCTACCGACTTCAAAGAGCTACCACTACATAGTGTGACCCCCCATTTAAGAAGGGGGGGATGGACTTGGCAAAAAATTGCAGAAAGGCGGGGGGGGATGAAAATTTTTCTGTAAAAAGGGTGGGGATGAGCGAAAGGGGGAGGGGATTAGGTAAAAAGGGTGGGGATGATTGCTAAAGACAAAGTAATTGCAGTGTTATGCTCGTTCCAGATTTTGGTCATAAGTCAATCACTGGATTAGTGTTATGATAAGGCATAATTTACCATTTGTCTAGTTCTTGCATGAAATGCGCTAAGAATAGTTCTAAATTGCACGTCAAATGCCTTCATTACATTGCGTCCTTGACCAGGAAATACTGTATGCTTCAGGAAAACCTTTGCTTACAAGTACCATAATTATCTAAAAGAGTGCCCCGGCTTAAATGAGCGCCCCTCTTGACAGCTGAGAAATTTAATGAGTGCCCCGGCTTAAGTTAGCACCCCCCTCAAACCAGGAAAGGGGCGCTCATTCGAAAATTTGTAATATATGATGTGCATAGGTGCTCATTCAGATAGTTTATAACAATGACGAACAAGGAAAGGATTATCTTCAGTCAGATATTCTTTTTTTTCCTTTTGTAATAAGGGAGTTAACAAACATATTCCCTAATGATTCACTGTTACTAATACCTACTTTGCATTTTTTTGTTATGAGAGCCCCTTCTGAAAAGCAGAAAATTAAATAAGCGCCCCGGCGCTCATTCAAACAATTACGGTATTTAAGTTGCACGTATGAATGTCTGAAACAGGTTGTGTGATGTGCACATTAATAGGTGACAGTCAACGTGCACACACCAGGATAACGCGCGCGCGAAGGGGGAGGGTGCCAAAAGTTTAGAAAGCGAAGGGATACTAAAAAGGGAGGGGGGATTGACCAAGAAGGGGGGATTTAACCCCTCTGCACACTATGCACTAGTGGCTCTGCAATGAGCGTTTAAGATAGATGTCACTCTGAAAAGGCACAATAAGGACCAGCATTAAATTACAGCCGACTTTAAGTTAGAACCAGCACTAATAGGGCCAAGAAGGTATATTTTTACGCGTTCAACAGTATTGTATCTTTTCAATCACATGAGTACATAATTGCAAGGAAACAGCCATTGAGATTTTCAATAATTGGTATTAGGGTAAAAAACAAACTCACTCTTTAGATGGCGCTAAACCATCTCCAAACAGTTTTCAGTTTTCATTCTTCTTATCAGAATTGATCCTTAAAACACAGCCTTCATATCTATGTCTGTTAAGAAGTTTTGTTTCCTTAATACATTTTACATTGTCTATTTATCTTTCCTCTGCTACCATTATAGTTTGTCTAAGAGTTACCCTACGTCTCTTCAACATACCCTCTCTTCTCCAGAGCACCTTGTAGCTGTGTTAAGTGCATTGTTGGTGCGACCTAAGTTTGACATTTGGTTTGATATATTGTGCTAAGTCATGCAGCCCATCACCCCAGGACTTGGTAAAGCCTGGTCAAGCTAGGTGTTCTCTGTGGTTTTATACGTCGTGCTTTGGTTGCGCTGGGCTCACACCTGTCATTTTTATCTGGCACGACTGGGTGCTTCCCATCATATAAAACAGGCATAAACAACACCTTAATTTACCATAGCTTAGATTTTGTTTAGCACACTATAACAACATAATTGCTGAAGGCGATATGACTGTGTATACATACTAGCAGCATCTGCAAATCTCCATTTCTTTCACGAGAAGTACCCTCTATGCATCGGTAGTATTGTATACACTATGCTGATAACTAGGTTTATTAAATAAATTTTATGAGAAGTACCCTCTACTCATCGGTAGTCTCGTATATACTTTGCTGATACTTAGATCTATGAAATAAATTTTATGAGAAGTACCCTCTACTCACCGGTAGTATCGTATGCTGATACTAAGGTCTATGAAATAAATTTTATGAGAAGCAACCTCTACCCATTGGTAGTCTCGTACATAATATGCTGATACTTAGGTCTATTAAATAAATTTCATGAGAAGTACCCTCTACTCACCGGTAGTATTGTATATACTATGCTGATACTTAGGTCTGTGAAATAAATCCGAGTTCTGACAATCCCATTCATATAACAATTCTTCCAGCAAGACGACGCACATAAGATCATAAAGAACCGCATAGGAATACCTTGGTGGCCAACTAACATATCTAGAAATATCTGAGAAGTGCTGCACCAAAAAAGAAAGCTTGCTTATGAATCGTGTTAGGTTTCACATGCAGATCAATTTCATGAACTTTAAGAAGAAGATGCTAAACTGTCTAGTACAAAGCATGAAGAAAATGATAAAAAAGATTAGAAAAAATCACATTAAAGATTCATGCACTGGAGGCCTCTTTAGCATGTAGGTATTATTTCTCAATGGAAAAAATGATTGATGTACTTTTAGCAACCCTTTACGTAACTGAAACTCAAACACATACAAAGCCTCTCTGACAATATATTACTACAATTACCAGTCAATCAAGAATAAATTATCAATTCATATTCTTCAGGACATAAAACAAAGCATTTAGAAGTGGAGACAATGCTAGCAATAGCAATCAATTTACCTGCAGATGGGTTGCTACATTCGCGGCCGGTATACAAACTTCTTAGAACTGTTTAAATTTGAAAACGCGATTTCGTAGAACTGGATCAAAACAACCGTAACACCCCTCATAAAGGCAGCCCGACTTATACTCAACAGGTTGGTGTGGACCTCTCCATATTAAACTGTAGAGATCATCAGCTATACACATCACTTTTTGCTGTGAAAAGTCATCGGCTTGTCCACAGATATACACACGACCAGAGCTCTTTCCAATGAACAAACCCTGCAATAACAATGGATACTGCAAACATATTTGCATGACTATCCGGCAAGCAAAATTTCACCAACACAATCTGCTACCAAAACATATAATTCTGAAGATTCCTATTGAAACGAATGTAGAGATGACTGGTGACCCCATGAAAAAAAAAATCACCTTTTAGATGAAATCACAGAAAGAAGAATGTTAAGTGGCATACTTGCTCAATACAGCCAGAAAATGTCACTCTACATAATAAACAGTATGGCCAGCAGTGAGAAGATAAAAAACCCTAAAACGTTTTATGTTGCCAAAAATGGCACTTTTCTGTGCATTTTCAGAAGCGCAGCATTCGATATTCGGACGCTTTTTCTTTCTAAAATAGGGCCTGTTTTAGACTTAAAAAGAACAGAAGGCAATGGAGACAACAGTGAGAGCTAAGGAACCGTCAATAAATACCATCTTCAATTGAAAAATTTCATGGCAGGAGACATGTCCTGATTTTAAGGTTTTGTATACCAAGATGATATCAGAACAAAATGCTTGTCTTCAATGAACGGCATAAGCAGAATAACTGTTTCTTTTTTTCTAATTCCTGGAGCTTTTTAGTTTCTATAAGCCATTCCCAACCAGCTTTGTCGGCATAGGCAAGCGCAAAAGTTGGGAACTGTATTTCATCAGGTGGAGCCAAGACAGTCACTTAAAAAGGGATGATTCTAGTCCCTAGAAAAGCCATAGGAAGTACATAAAGACCAGTCTCAATAGAAAACGAATTGCAAGTCATTCTTTCTTGGATATACCTTAAAGGGATAAATTTGGACTTACTTTTGCGACTTCACTTTGTAGGGAATTTTGCGTGGACTTATTTCTACGAATCAGAGATTAGCAGAGAAAATGTGTGGAGGTAATTTGGAAAATGACTTTCAATGAAAGAAGTAGAGGAAGTTGTTGATATGCACATGGAAAAAAACAACAAGTCTGAGTAAATAGTTATTGACTAACGATCAAAAAAATAAGTTGCATTTGCTTTTAGTCGCATTATGACATCATTTTGCTAGATTTTGCATGGACTTAATTTTGTGAATTTAGCAAAATTTTGCAAAATTCATGAAAATTAATCTACGCAAAAAATCCCCTTAAGGTACATACCACAATTTGGTACAGAGAAATGACCACACAAGTGAATGTGACCACATTGACAAACATGGCCTGTAAGTCAGAGCATTTAGTAGCCAAGGGTAGACTTCCTCACAGGATCAGCTACGAAATAAGCTCCCTATTCAGGAATGTATTTTTTTGTATTTTTAAAACTTCTTGGAGATCAGAGAGAGTTCACAGATTTCGACAAAACATTTATGAATAAAACACAACCACACAATTTGCTGGAATTGGATGTATATATAGAGGCCTCGATATAACGGCCCAACAGCGGTTCTGTCTACATGTTGGGCTAATTTTGAATGTACACGACAAAATGTCAGGCAATTCTAATTTCGATTTTGTGTTCATAAACGTAGAAACTCGAGGGCAAGATGACTGATTACTCTATATAAAACTTTGGTGATACCATTCCTGTGCTTCCTACAACATTCTGTTGTTCGCAGACACGACCATCAACTGACCGATGTGCCACAAGGAAACCTCTAGATTGCTCATTTATTGATGCACAATACCAGATCAGGCGTGTATGAAAACCTTTGTGTGAAAGCTGAGGAAAGAGGACTTGTGTGCTGATGTAGCAACGGTCTCTGGTATTTTAGACCTTACTGGACCGCTCAAGTTCTTATGTTGGTAATGCACACTAAGTGATTCAGAAAGTTCGAGAGTCAAGGGTAGAGAATAGTTTAGGCAGGCAAACTGAAGCAGAAATCTGAGCCATTGGGCTCCTCCGCCCTGTCGGGCAGTTCCCTGTCAACAAATCTGCTCTCCGACATTCAGAGAGAATTTGTCGGACGCTTGGAAAAAGTTATATGGAGGCCTGTATATATGCTAGTTAACTGTAAAATGTTAGACAAGACTACATCCAAGACAAGTCCTATTGCAGTAAACCACATAATATCAAGCCTTCACATGCAAAAAATGTTTCTACTGTCAGAATTATCCCAAAATGAGGCATAAATTTACAGAGAAAGTACAGAGTATGAGGGTGGATATCAGCACCTCTGAAATCTGGTTGTATTTATACTACGAACTGAAATCTGGTTATATTTATACTACGAACTGAAAACTTATATATCAAACAGCTACTCCGAACATTGTTCCACAGAAAGACTACGTGGTACAACCCCTATGTCCCTAAGCTTCTCCGTGAGTTGCGTGCGATCGCACGCGAACGCCGTAGCACACGCCATACGTTACTATCGAATGCGAATCCATGGCGCGTCATCGCACGTGAAAAGTTTATCATCGTACGCCAAAAAAGTTTCGAGATTCCTTGCTAATCTCACGAATGTCCTATTTCAGATGTGCCTCCCTTATCTGCTGAAAGATCAAGCCATTCGCTTGCATTCCTTGCTGCTCCCGCATTCTGTTCTGATCATATGATCTCTTTGGATACCTTAATTCACTCAAATTTTCGATGCAAGCCGATGCGCGAAAATATGATTGGCGCGAAAATTTTCATTAATGGCGGGGTGCGCGAAAAATAAATTGCGCGAAGAGATAGAGAAAAATTACAGAACTGATTTTCTTCTCTTGCAGCATCTTTACATCATATTTTCTCACTATTAATCTTCACAACCGCACATGAGTACCTATTTGTAGGCTGTTTTTTTCACTAAATCAGTTTGCTTTTCTGGACTAAGCATGTGTGAAAAATTCGACCTTTATATTTCTGCGCAAAATTTGAGTGAATTAATGTAGGAAGTGAAATTTACACATTCGTATCGCATCTGACGGCTAAATAGAATGTTGATAAATTCGAAGTGTGTCACAAAATCCGTATCAATGTGTTCGTTCGTTTCAAGTTGCAGTAGACAAGTAGTACATTATTGAAAATGATTGGGCTACGGGAAGACCGTCAGTGGATGGCTGTCTGTGTAGATGAAAATAGTGTTCCAAGCTTGGCTTATGTTCGCGGCATAAGTCAAGTGGCGTGTTTGGGGTTCACAACATAGTACGTCCCCCACACTATTTCGATCTTCGCTGCCTGCCCCTCGGAGCGTGACTCATGGCTACGTTCCAAGAATTGGAAGTGAATGTCTGTCGTTTAGCGGAGAGATATCTGGCCAACGACTACAATTTGCCGTTCCATCAGAGCTTTCATTTCGTTGTATGATGTTAGTTAGTACCAAGTTATTTCTCCTACTAAGGGAATAGGTTTTTAGCGGTCAGAGACTGCGTGTGAATCGCACGTGAAACTTTTGAAATACCTGACTTGGCTTGCGGCGATCCCGCACTCCATGCAAAATACTCACGGAGAAGCTTGCTATGTCCCTATTTCACCAATGCTTGAAGGCAAAGATCTACCTTTCTTTTATTTAGTGTTCATAGTTTGGAGCTGTGTTGAGCAGAAGCAATTATCTTATTACGTAGTTTGCTTGAGATTAACAGAAAGACACTTAGAGCCATGTTTTGCACATGTTTTTCGTGATTTTAGAGATATTGCATTCAGTGTATGGGTTGTTTGAAGCAGAAATAGATATGAGGAAAGAGGAGATTCCATCCAGAAGAACATCTCACATTATTTCTGGACTGAAGATGTAGTCTTCGCATACTACAGGTGATCATTGCAGGTAAACATGGATAGTAAGAGCCCTATAGAAATTTTCAATGACTATCAGAAAACATTTGATATTTCCGGACCTATGATCAATAAAAACACCATACTTGTTTTATACGCAAGATCAATAAACTAGTGATAGCCTGAGCTGTGAAAAACTTCTGTACGCAATTTATATGCTAAAATGGCAGTTTAAACACATAAAACATGTTTCCAGTTGCCCTAGGAACAATTTTGATGCAAAAAAAACGAAAAATTTTTTTTGAAAATTATGGTCCGAAAATCTGGGTGATGTCACAAAATGCTGACATGAGCAAAAAATAATGACGTCATCAGCAATTTTTTTACGTCACGTGACAGTTGAATGGCAACACTATGTTCCTGGTAACTTTTATCCTTATTGGTGCTGATTAAGGTACTTTTTACCAGGATGGGGGGGGTAATTTTACCCCCCCTACCATGAACGTACATCAAAACGCCCGTACCAAATAAGGTTAAGTGGCCTGGTTGTGAGATAATGGCGTGCAAGCAATGTTAAGCAAAATCACCAACCTCATTTGGTTCACGATCTTGTAACAAGCCAATCTGAATGATATCTTCCTGGACATAGTACTCTCTCCACAGGTCAACCGAAAACTGCTCAAAATCTGGAGATCCTGAACTTTCATCATGGAACCTCAAAGAATCGCTAACACCAATAATGCGAATGGTGACATCTCTGTACTTGTCCATGAACTCAGTTAGCAGAGAAGTGTCCCTTGCATCTAGTTGCGATAATGCGCGGAAAAATGCTGGCTTATCAAAGCTTCCATCATCTGTCCCAAGTACATAAGTGCAACGTGGCACACTCATACTTTTATCATATTACATTAAAACAGTTCATCTAGCTGCAAACATGGAATTCTCCTCCAATTAAAGCAAACCATGAGAATCTACAAACATATTTTTTCAAGAATGATTCTAGACTTAGCAAACAAACACTCTGCTTCAACGGAAACAAACAATGCGGATAAAAAATGTACATTTTACAGGCTTGACGCTGAAATATGCAAAATCTTCGCAAGACAGAATTGAAGAACGCAGATTAACCCACAGAGACCTAGCTGAAGGCAAACACACAGCTTCATTCAGGAAGATAAAAGCAATATGTCACAATTGACATTTTACAGACAAACATATATAGACAAACAAAATCAGGTACTAAAACTTCCGGATGCTTTTAATTTCAGACATAAGTGAAAATGTCCGAAATTCCAAAAACCAGAATTTTTCCTCACATAAAACTCAATTGCATAGTTATTCTGAAAGTCAAAAGTATCCGGAATTTGTTGGCCGAAAGTTTTCTGAAGTATTTACGTTGGAAATTTGAAAGCTAAGATACATACATCATATACACATATTACACACAAGAACATAAAGCTAAACTGAACCCATCTGTAGCACGTATGAAAACAATTCAAAATCTGAACACATAATCAGTGGTACTCCACTCAAGATTTTTGCCCCCTGATGCCAGACACCAGATGCTGATGATTGTGGATTGAGGTTAAAAGGCAAAATGATTGACTCATACTGGATACTCGAACTGAAATCAGAAGGCAGGGACTCCAACTGTGAAATTATTCACTTGAGAAACAGAACAAATGGGTAGAAATGGTAGGCCAGTCAAGGTGAGGCCTGTGATCCCAGGTGCACGCCGTGGCACACATCTCGATCTCTGGAGACAAGTGATTATCACACGCTTGAATTGCTCAGTAGCACAACTAAATGCTAACTTACTGTCAGCATTAACGCCAACCGCTCTTTAGCCAAAACATTTGCTGGTGATGAAGTTCAGTTGTAGTACCTCCCAGCCTCAGTTTGCATTCTCTTTTTGTTGTGTGAAAGCAAACTACAATCCACTTAAATTCTATTGTGGTTTGCCTGAATAGCCTGGCACACATATTATATTTCTTCAAGGGCTGATTTGTACATATATCAAGAACCTACATAAAATGAAACATCAATAATAATGAAACTAATAATAATAAGTCCCAAAGCAGTATATGAAACCAGTCTACATACTTATGAGTATAATGAATGCATTTTCAGCTGTGACTTAGGCACCGAAAGCACAGAACACAGCTGAAATGAAGGGTGAAACATCTGGTGTTGGCAATACTTGAAGGAATACAATATCCCAGGCAGTGACAAGTAAAGCCTCTCACTCTCCCACATTAACAGGGATTAACTCTACTGATGAGAAGACAGGAACCATAATCCCATGCAGCTTAGTAAAATATTGTAAATGACACATAGTAAGGATGACTTCAGGATTTTGTAAGGGACCGTGGCACTTGAAACATCACCGAAACCGATGATGAAAGCTAATGGCAGCCAAACATTGCAAGCCATGACTTGATCTGAATAATTTCAGAATAAAGAACGACAGCTATCAATGCACCATGCCTCGAGACCTAGACATATCCTTCAAAATATTTTCTGCCACCAACACTCACCTTACACCAAAGACTTACTAACCTAATAATAATGTACAATATAATAAATCTATATTTGCCAGACTTGAGACAGTGTCATGTCCTATAAGACAAGAGAGGTGTAACCTGCTCGAAGCCAATCTGGCTCCTATTCTGGCATGATGGATCTATCAACAGAAATTAGATGACATTTAATCTGATGAGGATTGGAATCACAAGGGAAGATGACAAAGTCCACAAATACTTGCAATCTGGTATCGGCCTTTGAGTAAGCATCACCTGCTTCCTGTAAGACACCAGTTAAGTCCTTTATATGAGAGGCCAAAGGAGCATAATCACAGAAGTCTCTGGAAATCTTTTCGCTGTTGTCAAATGTAGCCCACGAACACAGAGCCCAGTGCACAGAACAACACTTGAGAACAACAGAAAAGGGATGACAGAGACCATTCAAAGGGCGGGATACACTTCAACTTTCATTTCCAACTTAGTTGTAGGATCAGTTGTAAATTATTATGTACCCTCTAACAACTCACCTTGCATCTAGTCACAACGTTTTCTGCATTTACATAACCCTATTCTTTTGGCTCTCAAAAACCTATCAACAACACTAGGTTTACATGGTTACTCTGCTTGATGTAATATTCGCATTACCTGTAGCTAGCTATGTGATCCACTTTTTATCTTGAGATGCTCTCTTTTTGGTGATTATATATAACCATGTTTTCATGACTTCAATGTTTACCAGAGTGGATCACACAAACAGATTACCTCTATGTGTAGTCTCTCCTTTCTGAATGTTTGGGAGCTACGTTCATTTTATTCCTTGAAACTTAAATTTGGTTTATATCCTTTTTATTGTCTAGCCAGTGTCACATGTCTTCAGTTGCGTAAAAGATGATTCACAGAAATTGTTGGCAAACCATATGTATACCAAATTATTTCGCTCAACCACTCCCTTACAGAGACTTAACCTAGAATTAATCCATTAAAGATCGAGTTAAAAATAGATTATAATCAGGATAAAAACAGATTAGAAAAGCTGTGCTTCTTAAGCTTAAAATCTAGCTTAAAAACAGGTTAAAAAATCTAGCGTAAAAACAGGTTAAAAACCCATTAACAATCGGTAAAAAATGGGT
The DNA here is from genome assembly GCA_027575255.1 of Scolionema suvaense. NCBI lineage: Eukaryota > Metazoa > Cnidaria > Hydrozoa > Limnomedusae > Olindiidae > Scolionema > Scolionema suvaense. The sequence continues at coordinate 11,567 of JAOBRC010268019.1, forward strand.
TAAGAACCCACTATTAATCTAGCTTAAAAACAGGTTAAAAAATGAAGGTTAAAAACAGGTTAAAAAAACTCGTTTAGAAATAGATTAAAAATCTAGCTAAAAAGCAAGATAAAAGTCTACCTTGAAAAACAGGCGAAAAAAGTCTTGATTGAAAACCCAGCTTGAAAATGAAAATAGAACAAAAATTTTAAAAGCTCACATGAAAAGCATGAATGGCCGCACCATTTTCAAAAATATATCAATCAAAATATTTGATATATCAAACTTTCCTACCCAATTGTAGATTACGATAAACGTTTTTAAATCTTGTGAACGTTCATCATGTGTATAGTTAGGTAACACATCAAAAGTTATGTGAAACATTAATGCATGGTGCAATTATATCCAAACTAAAACAACACGATACTTTCTTTTTATCTGGACCTAAATGGATACACACTCTATTCCATAATTTAATATTTTGATGATTGAGCAGTGATCAATACAAAACATTGCTTTGAAAAAATAGTTCAAAAAACTGTTTCTGATATTCACAGATCACAACATAGAACTTACCAATTAAAAATAACTCAAAGCATAATGAAGTATGGCAGCTATGCAACTTTTCTCAATAATATTTCTTTTCCAGCACAAAAGCTCAGCAGCAAGATCCACCCTTTGGAAACCACTCTCTCATAAAGAATGTGCATAAAACTTAAATGAAAAATATCGATCCAGAGGCTCTAACTTACTTCAATTGCAGTCACTAAAACTTCAAGTGCTTTTAGTGTTTCATGATAGCATTACAGTTACGAGGGTGACAAATCAATTACTATTGTGCTTAGCTTTTAACCTGTTTTTAGCCTAACTCCAGGCATATAGCTACTTTTTATCCTGTTTTAAACCTGTACTCCAGACATAGCTTAAAAACAGCTTAAAAAGTGGGATTTTTAACCCATTATTAATCTATTGCCTTTGACAAATTTGAAGCTAAACTTTTAATTAACCTATTCTCACCCTTACAAAATGAAAATTCCAGGTTTTAGTCTGTTTTTAATCCATTATTAATCAAAAATTTCTGTAAGGGCTGTAGAGCATCATGAGCAGAACATAAACAAACCACTGCATAAGCCACTTAACTAAATTGCATCCAATCAAAATGTCCCATAGCAAAATTTCAACCAGCTAACAAAATGAGGAAAAACATGAATTTAATTAGCCCACCAAAAAAAAGCATTACTACCGACTACATATCATAACTATCAGGGCTTATTCTAGAATTTCAGGGCAGGGTCTGGAATTGGTCAAAAAGGACACTTTTTATCAAATTTCCTTCCAAAATCTGTGATTTTAAGCAGATATATATCAGTTAAGAAGGGCACTTCTTGCCAAGATTTAAGAAGGGCAGCGTGTGATATTCAGACTCTTTTTTTGGGCTAGAATAGGGCATGACTATCCAATACAACTAAACATTTAGAAAGCTTATTTGCTTAATATTTACAGTTTCCTTCAGAAGTATAATTGCAGTTATGGTTCACAATTCGGCTTCAGGTCAAAACACTCAACCACTTATGCTCTTATTGAAATTACTGAAAATACCAGGAGCACTCTTGATCAAATAAAATTGCTACAGGTGTATTCAATGATTTCCAAAAAGGTTTGGATACGGGTAAACGTGAAATTCTTTGTTCAAAATTAGCTCACTACAGAATGAGAGGAACTACACATAGGTGGTTTCGGTCATATCTATCAAATAGCATCAAATGTGTATCGATTCTAGGTTTTGACTCAAAACTCTTCTATATACATGGCATTCCCCAGGGTTCAGTTTTAAGATCACTGCAGTTTCTAATATATGTTAATGACCTCCATAGATCTACTTTCCAGGCCAAGGTACTCCATTTTGCTGACGTTACCAATCTTCTTCACTCTGGTTCCTCTTCCAGAAAACTGCGAAAAGGAAATAAATAAGGACTTGAAATTTTTGTACAAATGGCTACTCGCAAATAAAATATCATTAAACTAGAGCAAAACTGAAGATCCATACTTAAGCCACAAATAAATTATTTTACTGAATATATATGTGTTTTAATTGTTCTTGATGATAAAGTGCTCATACAGGGCACTTGATTTGATTGGATGTGATTTAGGTTTAAATCTCAACTTGACATTCATAGTATGTACCCCCTCTAATGTTAGGGGGGTTGAGCACTTTTCTTTCTATAGGGGGTTTCCGCAGAGCTCAAACTTAGGGGAGGCTAACATTGCCCAGTGGAGGATAGAAAATTTTAGGGGGGGGGGGCTTGGGAGGTTTTGCTTTTCTGATTCCTATATTCGCCAAATTAGTGAAGAGTGAAAACATATTTCTCTTA
>JAOBRC010268241.1:0-13911 GCA_027575255.1 Scolionema suvaense
TCGCGAGTGCGGCGGCCCTTTGATCTGCCTTGTAGCGCGTGGGAAGTGAGTGGCCTTTTCACGCTCTGCGCGTTGGGTAAACAAAAGCTCCCACTCGCAAAGGCAATTTACAGATAAGAAAGGAAGTGCGTAAGAACAATAAAAGTGAGTTTTCCTATTGAAATTCAAAGTGCGTGAGCCGAACCATATTTTTGAGCAGTACTGTATGTAGGTCACCTATAGGACTTACGAAAAATGCAATCAATCACACTTTGAAACAACTATCAGCAAGAACGTTGCTGCAGCACAAGATGAACACTAACATCAAACAGCAGCAAAGATATCATTCTGTTGATAACTAAGCGAAAATACCAAACAAATTCAGCTGTGATGGAATGTGTTTCGGCTTGCAGAATTGAACGCAGGCCATCTGCGATGGAATGCAGAGTACCAACTCACAGCTCTCAAGAGGTCCTCAAATTCAGCTATGTTCAGCCATATCTTCTTGAGGGCAGTGAGTTGGTATTCTGCATTCCAACGCAGATGGCCCGCCTTCAATTCTCAAATTCAGCTATGTTCAGCCATATGTTCATTTTCTGCATTGACCAAAAGCGGCATCTAAATAAATTCATAAGTGAAATATGCAAGTAAAAATGCCAGTTAAAAGCTTTGAACAAAAAATGCCAAACAATTACAGTTGAACCTCTAATAGTGGCCACTTTCAATGCCAAGGTTAGGTGGCCATTATTTTGAGGTGGCCGCTATTTAGAGGTTTTGGGAGTTAGAGTTAGGATATTTTGATTGCATTACAAAAATTGAAGACACATAATAAGTGTATTTCTTGAAAGTATGGGTAAAATCAAGCATTTTTGCACAAACTAATAACTTTTTGACAACAAAATGTATGCTCTAGCGGTAAATGTTTGCATAAACATCAGATACTTCTGGACAAAGAGCAGAACAAACATGTGAGTGGTCACTTTTAGAGGGGAACTTCCTTTATTTTTTTCATTTGGGACGGCGCCAGGTGCCCACTAAACGCTATTGGGAGGTGGCCGCTTTTCAGAGGTCTTCTATGTAGGAAAAAGTACAGGAAGCATTTGGGACTGAGGGCTAGTGGCTGTTATCGAGAGGTGGCCGCTTTTCTGAGGTGGCCATTATCATAGGTTCGACTGCACTTATAACTCCAAATAAAAGAAATAACACGAAATGCAAATGCAAAATATAAATACAACAATAAATGACCCCACAAGCATCACATTAAAGGAGTTCACAACTAAAAAACAACTTTCAGCAGTATGAAAGACCATTTAAAGGTATATTGATTGTCTCTTATATGAGAGACCTAACTTCAGCGGTTCTAGCTAAAAGCTTAATCAAACACTTTTGCCTCTCCCTAGGTCAAGAACAAATCCATCAAAAATATACAATAGCTCTAGCAGTCGTAACCTGTGTCAGTCACAATTAATGCATCTCCAAAAGATGGCAGAAACTCTGGGATTTTATAACTCGCGAATGACACAAGCTTTTCACATGAGGCAAGGAGCAAGGTTCCTAAAATTTACACCATTTTCACCCCAGCTTATTTCATTTTTTTGACTTCAGTATTGTTTAAGAAGAGCTAAACCCTTTTCTAACTGAGAACGCTTTTTCCCAGAAAAATTCCCATTACAGTATAAGCATCATCAGAGCATCTGTGCTTTATTGATCCATTCCAGCAATGGCAATAGCGAAACATGAACAAATTGCTGGAGTCGGTTGCTGCTCTTCTCTCCATGCCAAGCTGTTGAGAAATTACTGAATCCCTACCCATATCAATCTTTAGGAATGTCACGCTAACCAGTCGGCTCGAACCTGAAACTTATAGCAAGTCAGCCGCTCGTATTTGACCTTTATCTACTGGTGCACTGTCTAATAATCAGCCAATGGTAGGATTGAATGAGAGTGGCAAGTTGAACCCAATTGCTTACAAAACTTCAAGCCTAAATATAAACTTTCAACTCTATTCTGCCAGGAAGAGGGGAAAGGAACGATGCCAACAAAAAACGTTCTTTAAATATGAACAATTCAATGCGAAGCAAACCAAAAAGAACCACATTTACCAGTGCATATGGTGACCACATATACCAGTGCACATGGTGGCCACATTCACCAGTGCACAAGGTCGCCACATTTACCGGTGCACATGGTGGCCACATTTACCAGTGCACATGGTGGCCACATTTACCAGTGCACAAGGTCGCCACATTTACCGGTGCACATGGTGGCCACATTTGCCAGTGCACAAGGTGGTCACATTAACCAGTGCACAAGGTCGCCACATTTACCGGTGCACATGGTGGCCACATTTACCAGTGCACATGGTGGCCACATTTCACAAAATCATGCAAATTCCTTTTTATATACAAAATTACAATGCAAATGAATACCCCTTATTAGAAATTACAACAGAGAAAATATCCTGCAGAAGTTGCCATGCTGTAAGGGAAACATACCCTCAGAAGTTACAGAACACTGACCTTTTAGAAATAGTGTCTTCAGCCTTTGGAGTAATCATTTTGGCAATCAGATTCTATCGGAAGAAGGATCAGACAGAACTTTTGGTAATTCTTCCAATATTTGGCACTTTTGCCTTTAAAACAATAAGCATGACCTCCTCACAAACAAACGTGTATGTCGTAAATCAATAAACAAAATTGTAAAGAAATATGTGAATATAAAAATTACCTGCACTTAACAATGTATAAATATACTAACACACCTAGAAAAGTTGTGATACAAATTTTTCCTTTTTCATTCAAAGCGATTAAATAAAGAATGCATATAAATAAATAACGCTAACATAAAAAATCCATAACATAATAAAACAACCATCAATGCATGATAAACACAAAATGCATATAAAACTTCGCCCCATTACTTCCCAACAAATATAGTAATCTATATAATCCACATACAACCTCATAACTACTAACTTCCCTAATATCAAATTCAAAGTAAGTTGAAGGTAAATTGAAGATCATGGGTATACAAAGTATTACATAAAATCAGCAGAGAGCCTTTCGCAAATGGTCCAAAAACTTAAACATATAATTTTGAGCACATTCGCTCACTGAACATACAGAGACAAAAAAGACACCTGTGAATGTTCACTATCAAAAAATCCTGATAATTTAGGGTCAGACAATAACTCGAGACGCAGCTTTCAAAAAGCAGCAATTTTCGAAAAACCGGAGAGGGGCGGAATCCCCTCAATGGTTGAATAGGGTTAAGAAGTAGGGGCTACTTAAAAAGAGCAGGACATGGTTCTAACTTAATGAGATTGATGATAAAATACACCAGGGCATATTCTACGGTAGTAAGGCAGCATTCGGATTCTGTCCGAAGTTGACTTGCAAACTCTCGCTAACTAAAATCAAACCCAAATATGTCCAAGCTGAGATTTGAGAGAGAGAACCTTGACTTGATACCTTCGTACTCTGTTAATTATGTCATTGCACCCCAAAACATGCATGATTAAATTGGATGAGCCATCTTTCACCAAATATTTCAGCGGGTTACAACTCATATCAGTAACACGTGGCGGAGACTCAGTTCCTTTGACAGAAATTTTATCTAAGTGAACTACTAGCCCCCGGTAAAAAATTTGTTCTCGGCAACAGCTTAACGACCGCCGCTGTATGTTCAGGTGCGAAAGTTAAACAATAGCGCTCTGCACTAGAGCGAATTTTACTGGTTGCTATATTCTACACTAGTGCCCAGATTACCCGTCAAAATATGACCGAAGAATGTTGCAGAGTAATGCATTCTATTTTTGGCAACACGAGAGCATCAAGTCGTCACGCTCCGCCCTCCCTGGTCACTGTATTGAGACTACATTGGCTGTGAGAGAAAAGCGATGACTTGATTCAAAGGGGTCAATATTGAAGCCTGAAATTGGAAATCGGCATATACAGTACAGTATTTTGAATGGACAGGCATAAAAAGGCATCATTTCAAACAATTTCTGAGTGCATGCTATAATCAAATGTAAATTAAAGCTAAATTATGCTCAGCACACACGTTCGATACATCACATCCTTCGCCATAAAAGGGGCTGTAAGAACTAAAATATGAATAAGTTTACTACCAGTATTCAAAAACCGTATTAAACTCAAAACAAGAATTTCTCCAACTGAACGTGGATAAGTCGGGCGAATATTGCCGTGCGCACTGGACTATCAGAGAAATGTTATTACTTCATGCCCAATTGTTCCTTAATGAGTGTCTACATGTCGAGAGCAGGACAGGTAGGCGATTGCATGCAAGAGTTTGAATAGGATTTTGTTTTGGAGAACGTCAGGGTGAGCTGCTTCATTGTTCTTAACTACTATTCAATCGATAAAGTAGCTCGAGAGGTACTTTACAGCATCTTTGAAGATATTCATGAAAGGCTTAAATGCCGTGCACACCGGAATAAGTTTGTAGCGTTCATTTCTATTATTCTTTGAGCAATAGCACCTGAGTTAGTCAGGAGGTATTCAGGTTCGCAAATTTGTTCCCCCCCCCCCCCTAAAGTTACAAATAGCACAATGAGGAGACCAGCTCCAATCTTCATTTCCTCCCATTTAACATGGCATGTCCTCGAAAGTCTGAGAGGTCGCGTATATAATTTAACAGTTGTTTCTAATTCACTGTGTCAGCATTACCTGTGTCCTGCAAGACACCAGTCACATCTTTAAGACACGTCTGCGCAAACACACAACCAACCCAAACTGATGACTAAGAAGTAACAGTAAATTATATCGTTGATGCCGAAGAAGCCCACATATTGATCTGTGTGCTTAAAACATCATTAGAATGAGTGTGATAGAGGTAACAACCTTGCCAATGACAAAAGTGACATCAAAGCTTCCGGTAACATTTCTATAGAAGCATATGTTTACAAATGCACCTTTCAGCACACTTGCATGGAAGGGATTGCACGAAACCTGCCATAGACCGGAATGTAAGTGGCATACGAATTTTGAATTTCTCTGACCGCCGTTTCTCCCGTAACAAAGATGCTATGAGTTCAACATTGGCTGGCGGGGGATGACATGACTTAGTACAACCTGGTCCTGGTCCACTTTGCGTCCTTACCTTCAAAGCAACTGCTTCAAACGAGATTTAGTTAACAAACAAGATTCATAATGGCCAGAGGCCCTTCTGTTCCAAATTTACATTATGTGTCAACGGTAAACTTTCAATAGCCAGTTTTGGTGTTTTGGCATGAAAAACACATTTTATTGTTTCCACATCTTTTGTGTAATTAAGTTCAGTGTATCTTGTACCTACTTTTAACATCACATGTCTAATCGATGATAAGCCTAACAGAACACTTGAGTGTAATGAGTGAGAATACCAGAAGTGATGGTTGAGACTTGGAGCGATAAACTGGTAAGAGTGCTAATGCTGTACTTCGACAGGAACAGCTCAACCTGCTCAACAGACTTGTATCAGCTGCACAAAAAGCATTTGATGAGCAGAAATAAATCACACGAAGAATGAGTAATGCTAATTGCAGATTGACAAAAATATAGAAAAGATTTAGAATAATAATCGCTGTAGCCTAGTCACACCACCCGCACATCAAGACCTGTGACTTGGATGCAACTTTCAACAATGTTCTAAGGTATCCACGTTCAGCATCATGCAGCAAAATTAATGGCAATACAAATTCAGGATTGAATAGGAATAAAAACATAACATAACTGATCACAACATCCACGTGTCGAAAATGGCACATCTAAGCTTACCTCCCCTGTATAAAAACATGAGAAGATAAGAACATGAAAAAATTAGTTGAATAAATTGTTTCCTAGTATTCGCCTTTCCACCATGTTATAGGTTTCATTTTTATATCCATAGACACTTTACTTCAAAATAGAAAAACTGGCGAAACAGCATAGACCCAAGCGCTGCAATGTCCATACTATAGCATGTACCCCCATCTCTGCAAAGGGCCTTCCAGCAAACTGCCTTCATGGGGGGTAACAAAAAATTGTTCTTTCAATGGGGGTACCAATATAAATGGGGCTGGGCTTTTATTTGCACAACTTACAAGGACATAAACACATGTATTCAGATCTTGTTGTTATGTGGATAAAAAGCTCTTGAAAACATTTCTGTTTCTTTTTTCTTTCCTAATTTATGAGTCAAATTCTTTTATTGGTTGATGATAACTATACCAATTCGAATGGCGACCCATGTTTCAGAATTATTCCTAAATGGGCGGGTACAAGAAAAAAATCTGAACGGGTGGGTAGGTGTAAATGGGCAGAGGGGTAAATTATAAATGGAGGGGGGTTGAAAGCCTCCACACACTATGATGTAAAATTCAGCAATTCAGTGTATGATGATGGATACTTGGAGAACATACCATTGACACAGTTTCTATCAGGAGAATACCACTAGATGAACGAAGTTCAGTGAAGACAGTGTTCAAGTCATGGTAACACCACATTCCAGAGGAAAAATGCAACAAGCTTTGTCAGTTCCAAACCCATAGTAAGACTTCAGGACTAATCAAAATACCTTGACAGCAGGCAGATTGCATGGGTGTGACAAGTATTTTGGAAATGCTTACACCCTATGTTCTCACTTCGGATCCTAACCCATGGGCCAGAGAGATGTGACAATGACAACTAATTAAATGCATTCGTCAGATTCAGGTTGTGCTATGATAACGAAGAAAAACAAGTATGAATGACCTAACACTATTTGCAATACCAATAAGAGCAAAGTAATAGAGAAAGGGAATGACACCTGGGATTCCGCTCTATGTAACAACCTGAACGTGGCTACTACCAGTTGATACAAAACAGGGATGATACTCAGTTGGTCAATATCACATTGCTTACTATGGCCACTTGCCAGTAAAGTGCACAATGAATGCGCTTATCCACATTGGTTCACACTTAGCCTGAGAATGCACATATCAAAACAAAAATTCTGTACACGGATAATTCTTAGCTCAACTGGTAGCTGGTCAGTTGATTGCAACAGGGTTTACTGTGACTGCATATGTATATTCTTTGCTTGCAGGGCAATTTCTCCAGGCACCACAATAGCAGTCCAAAACGTTTGTCCATCAGCAGCAAGATGCCATGGGAAATTTCTAACGCTAAATCTTGACCTGATTGTTTATGAATATCTTCTTTGCTGCATAACCAATATTGATGAAACGTATGCAAGTAGCTGAGCCCTGCCTGTAATTCACGTTTAGCCTTTTCTGAGCAACCAGATAGTTTGCACTTCATGTTCAATCATTGTATGTTACCTTTGATGGTATATTGGTTGCTTTATACATTACAACATTTTTCCACAGATCGCAAACGGGAAGTGAATTTATTGCTCTTCATCAATTGATCTTACAATTTCCCTGATGCTTCTTTAAAATACTTCCAATCTCCCCAATCAAAAAGCCTCCTGTTGACTGGGAAATACGTAGGTAGAAGCATACACAAGCAATACTGAACAAACTGGATTCATGGATTCCTTCCTACTAAACAAGTGCACAACATCATCGGCGCAAAACATAAAACAATTAAAAGTACAGGAATTAAAAACAAGAGGATCGGGAAAATTACATCAACCGGCATAATAAAACAGCAACAAAAATAGATGCTTGACATTTACTTAGCAATTTGCTCTTGTATTTCAAAATAGCAAAATATCATGTTACAGGTCTAGTCATGAAATTTTGGTTGCCTGTGCTCCACATAGCACAAGTATTGTTCGACTTTATCAATAGATTCTGTACCTCCCTACAAAACCACAGTCGATTATCTACCTGATGCTCAAGGTACTCAGTTTTACAGTTTTGAGAGTCAAATAAGCATGTCGAGATGAAATATTTGACAAGACAATTAGCCACCTAGAACATTTTAGGTGTCACGCTGCATGTGTGGGAGCTAGCACGCCTTACATGAAAAGACCTTTTTCATATACTTACAGATTTTAATAAACAATATATAAGATAGAAGCAAAACTACAAACAACAAAGGATAAAAATACTTTCTATCTATAAATTACAGTTTGCCAATAATTACCTGTAATAATAATTATTCATATATCTTTCTACATCCATAAACCACATATTTTACGAGTAATTGCCTGCAATAATGATAATTATTATATTACAATAAGCATTTAGACAACTTGCCGATAAAGACCAACAGACAAAGATGAACAAACACATTGTTCCAAATTATAAAGTTAATAATGGAGCAATAGAGCCAGGTCAAAAACTCAGAAACCTTCGAAATGCCAAATGATGGCTGAAAGTAAATACTATTACATTGACCGTTCCCAAAACAAAACCAAACGGAGATTACAAGGCAAAAAGTGGCTCAGGTTTCCAAGATTTTGCAAATACCAAATAGGCATATCCTATGAATTTCTCAAACAAAACATTGCATGCAATATTTGTCAGCAAATTACGACACCATCAAAACATTGGGGTAAATTTTCCAGTCACCATGTTGTACATTGTACGATTCTAAACTCCAAACACTACAGTTTCAATGGACAGAGGCCACAAAAAGAAAAAAACGAATTCAACACAAAGCTGCTATTAGGTCTGCGTACTAGAGAGCCACATAGTACCACCCTCCATAACCTTTGATAGACATGTGCCTACCTCTTGATATTCGACACATCTACGGTCTTTTAATTAAAGTAACATTAAATTTTACTTACTTTTTACCTTGCAGGCATGTGCTCTGGGGTATAACACAAATCTGAAATGACACTTATAACGTTTCAAGAAAAGTTACTAAAGACCAGCCCTAATGTTTCTATCATCTGGAAAAGGCAAAGAAAAGTTTGATAGGGGGCATACTATGATCCCTCGCTCCCTTCTGGGCAGCAAGGATTAATAGGTAAATATTTCAGCTTTAGATAGATGTGAAAAAATACAGACACGTTCAGTACTGTATCATTCAACGATGAACTCTACAGCCATTTCACAATCAAAAATAAATTCCGCAAGCAACAACATGCTAAATGTGACCTAATTTTCTCAACTTGAATGAATGAATCAATGAATGAATGAATGAATGAATGAATGAATGAGTAAGTGAATGAGAGAGTGAGTGAGTGAGTGAGTGAGTGAGTGAGTGAGTGAGTGAGTGAGTGAATGAATGAATGAATGAATGGAGTGAGTGAATGAAAGAATGAGTGAATGAATACAAAAAGCATCTTATGCTTCAAATCGCAGCGCACATAAAAAATATATCTATAATGCCAACGGTACCTCGATGAGCTTGAAGGAACAGCAAATCAGAGTTGCGGCATGCACAGTACAAAGGGAACAGTTTGTATTATGGTTGTATGAATTGTAGTCAAAAGTTCAACAAAGCTGCCAATTGGCAACAGGAACCTTAAAACAGTGGTCATAAAAATTACAATTGTAGCTGCTGGACTTATTAAGACTGAATACCTGCCATGTTTTGCTGTGTTCTATCACTTGCCAAAAATTCCGTTTTGACCACTGTATATACCCCTTTACTCATGTTTTTGTAATGCCACGCCTGCCTCAGATCTCAGAAATATGATAGTACAACTAGGCATACTCACTTTGGTATGCTTGGCTTCTTACCGGATAAATGTACATCACATCACTTATGTTCATTAGAAAACACTGGAGAGAACAAGCTAGAGTATTCAATACTGGTCTACAACACATGATCTATGGGAATGCCTGGTAAGATGCAATACATTCATCAGATTTTAAATTTTAGCCACACCCACGACTTCTGAGCAGCAGCATGGTCTTATGTCAATGACAAATAATTCCAACCAAGAGTACCCCAGTTCATATGAGGCGAAGAAAATCACATTGTTTACCGTGCAATCCTACCACATCTGCTTATCACTTTGTTTATGTGAGCAGTTACATTCAAAATTGATTTACGCATGCAGTATGTGTTACCAATCAATTTCTACATTCCAAAACTCACTGAACAAGTCAAATTATGAACTCAACGTACCAAGGCATGGTAGCGGTCATCAAATGCAAATGACATTCTCAGAACAACTGCAAGAAGAATAGTGGAAGATGAGCAAAACACTTGCATCATGAACAACACAACTTGAAGTTGAAGGTTACACAATGGAGAGACAAATACTCTAGACAGTGATAACTCTCCCCCTCTGGACAGGGTTAAGTTTATCTGTTGTTGGCAGGAGCAGGAGTCAAAAACCAACAGAAAATCGAAGAGTAAGTTGCCTTGACATTGGTTCAGTGAATAAGTACATAGTTACATACAGTCGCAACAGGACGCAGCTAGATGTAAGGGACAAAACCAGACTGCAGGATCAACAGGAAGGCTACCATCTGGGCACCAGAACTTGAGAGACTAGCTGCGGCTTTAAACATGTTTTACGGGCCTAACACTCAGCTCTACCCAGATGGTATGCTAACACTGAAGTCAGTCGCTGCATCCTCACTGGACGAACTTAGCACACAGAAATACACACATACTCGCAGGACAAAATAAAAACCGGAAAAGTTATTTAAAAAAATACAATTAAATTCTTATTAAATTCTAAAAAAAAAAATTGGCCAATAAAAATGATTACAAAAATAATTCCTCTTTACAACGACATTAATTTACAAAACAGAAAGCGTATAGTAACAAAAAGAGGCACTCATATGCCTACGCACGTCTACACTCGGTTTGAACAAACGTAAAGGAAAATATCTGACGTAGCATTGTTCAGGTCTGAAAGATGAGCTTCAGTGACGCCAGCATCATTGCATAAGAGCCAGCGGCCAGCCTTCAGATAGTTCACAAAGGCCCAATAAGTGGCAACCAGCTTGAACAGGTCCAGAGTGGTTTATAGTAACTACAAGGTTGAGTGTCTGTGTGAAGGAGACCCCCTCGTCTACACATATAGGAAGATATAAAGTACCAGTGGACATACAAGAAACTGAATTGATGTCCCTTACAACTGTGCCACTCTGAGCTTGGTATTGCTTAAGATGAAGGATACAAACTTTCTCAGCATACAATATCAGGGGTGAGATACACATCACACAGTTACATGAAGAAAACATAACAAAACATACTGGTTCCAACAGAGGATTCCTACAAAACTATGACATCTAACCACAGTAACTACCAAAATGTATGAGATGTTTATTAATGCTATTTCACACCTCTTTTATGAGTGCAGACACATGGCAGGAGACAAACAGCCGCAGCTTACTGAATCTTCTGCAAGTTCATTTACTTTAGGCCACATAAAATTGATCTGCTGTTTAGTGTAGACGCTTGCATGTCATACAAATAGTCGCATTGAGCAAATTTTTAAAAATTATTCCAGCATGAAGTCCTTTTTTCCACACAAATTGCTGGTGTTTGCAAGTTGTGATATTGTGGTTTGCCCCTCCATACATTCAGTTTGCTTTTTCTTAGAGCAGAGGTCTGACATCATCTTAAACAGCACTAAATTTGAATGTCATTGGAGAGTTTATGTAGATAAGCTATAAAAGAAGTAGTTGCTGTAGCAATTTCATTCGGCAATGAAAGACAAGTGCTGTGAATATGTGATAAGTGCTGAACTAAAAGGATGGTGGGAAGTGAGACTTCCTGCACATCATGCAATTAGTTACATGCAAAAATGCAGAAGAAAAATATTGCATGCACGCTAATTGCTAAGGTAACAAAAAGTCTTCCGCGTCAGGTGTAGGCACGTCTACGAAAACATAAAATCAATTTTGTGTGGCTGTATACAGCTCTCCGTAGAACTTCATTTTCTTTTGATCCAAACAAACTTGAGGAATACCATGGTTTGAAGCCATTTTTTGCACTTTTGGGTATCATGAAACCTTGTAACGCAAAAGAATGTTCATATCTTCGTCATAGTCCAAGTGAGGTAAAAACGATTTCCATAATGAGTAGGTGTAGAACCTTACTTTTCAGATTGCAATTTCAACAATTTAGATGGCTCAGCATCAAATTTGACCCATGTCCACATCATTTATATGGTAAAGAACATGTGACCATATGAACATGTGATTATAAGGACACATTTCAAATAAGAGGATTCTAATTAAAACTCAATATTCATAAAAATGTGGCCCAGAAACATGTTTGATTGAGATCACCATATACCTAGCTAATCGGCAAAGAACAACTGTTCATCTTAACTACAGCACACAGGACAGCAAACAACCCTTCCCAGGGTTCATTATGTTGGACATTAGTCAGGCATTGACAGTCTTGATACTTAGCCTGATCCTTGGTCAATATAAACATCACCACTTATCTGTTGTCAGTCTGGTGGGGGTAAAAATTACCCCATCAATCGTTTTTGACATAGCATGGTCGCTGCCTTCGGTAAACCAAATTTATCAGTGGGCATCGTGGCCAAATATCATGGATATTACCTTGCCTGGTTCTGAGGAATATATGCAATTTTCGTGGAGTTTTCAATAAACATTCTGGTGTCAGCAAAATTATGCTGATATGGGAATTCAAATGAATGGTTTCAGAAATGCTTCATTGGTGGCTAGGTCCGTGCAAAATTTCAGAGTCCTAGCAATATATGTTGTCTTCCTAGGGTGAGGGTTAGACAAATGCGCTACGTCAGGCACTATCTGCAGGCCAGGAAGTGATTATTGAAAATTACTCCGGAATATTATATCTTTCCCACAATTTAAGCACATCTGATTCCGCACAAATATTTCGAAAATGATCATTCACAAATCTCACTTGCTCATCCGACATAATATTTCTGTAATCTCCGATAATTCCCTTCCTTATAAATGGTCTGTCTGGAAACCTACCACCGCAAAATGTATCATTTTTAGCTTGCATACTAGAAAAAGACGACATCTCAACAACCTTATCAACAAAAGAACAATCTTTTGTTTTCTCTGCAAACTGACCACCAAGAAACTTTGCAACAGAACATATAGCATCTCCTGGATTCTCCTTGATTGATTCATAAGTCAAGAAAAATACATTTTCTTTGTTGCGATGACTATAAAGGGAAATTAAATGCTGAAAGTAGTCACCAAATATTCCAACTCCCTTCACGAACGTGTCAAAATAATCTTCAAATGTTCCATCATAGAAATTATATTTGTCAAAGCCACGAATGTGATGGTAACCAGACACACATGCATCAAGAGGATTGCGCGCAATAAAAATATATTTAGCTTCATTACTCCACGGGACATGCTTGTAAGGCAAATGAGTTTTCATGATTCGTGGTTGCGGAAGATTCCTCATTGCATCAGCCCCATCTTTCTCTAGGAAGCCAATATTATCTTTCAAGATTCCATCCACTGAACAACTGCTACGTATAAGGGTCAGCATGTATGCCATCCATGTTGTACCACTCTTTGGATAAGTGACAATAAAAATATCATCACGTTCTGGTTGATAGTTGAAAGCACTCAAGATTTTAGCTTCGTCAAATGAAGGTGGAAATATCACATGATTAACAGTTAGAGTTGGATAACACGCCATTATGATCTAGACATTGATTGTTAGAGCTGTAAAAATGAACACCTACTCAGCATATAAACATGTCCTCAGACAATGCAAACAACTAAACTTCGACAACTTCTGCATACATCGTAATAATGGTCTTTGTAGGAAACTAACTATTGTATTGCTAGTTAAAGGGATCCTCCGACAAAAAATCAACATAACTTTATCTTAAAGAATATAAAAAACAGAGATGGAGACTGTTCTCGCTTTTTTCGATAAGGCACTTGAGTGTTTAGGTCACCCGAGACCAAAATCAAATGTCAACATGCAAAACATGGGCTGGACAGCAATGGCGGGCGGCATTACAAATGCTAATTTATGCACTAACGTATATAAGTTGGCATTATTGTTTTTTGAAGTCACCGGACCCAATGGTCGGCGTAAAAGAATCACTACCTTGTTG
>JAOBRC010268352.1:0-13909 GCA_027575255.1 Scolionema suvaense
CATCGCTCTCCTAAAGTAAGGCAGGCGAGTGCGGAGGCGTGCGCGAGCGATCGCTCGCCTCTCATTGAAAAGACTGTGCTTTGACAATTGCTTCAATAAAATGTAAACTAAGTGCGTAAACTAACTAAGTGTCTGGAAGGCCACAATGGATACGAGGAAGATGTCTCTGATTGAAAACATGGGAAGTTCAGACCTGTACCTGTAGTTTTTGTCCTTTGTGAAACAAATTAAAAACTGCAGTGTACCGGCATCACAACATCATGGAAACTTAACCGTAGCGTTGGATTATGTTGTGAAGTTCCATTCTACCAACATTTGATAAAAAACAAAACAAGCGGAAAGAATGGCTATCTGGTCAAATATTACCAAGACTCTACGGCCAACATTTATCAGCAATCCTGCGCCAGATGTTAGAGGCGTGCAAAGTCATTTGATGTGCTCATGAAAAAACACAGTCAAAAAAACAGAGAAGAACATCGAGAGAGCGGTTGCAAGAAATATGTTAGATGAAAGAGTCATTCGCTGCCCTGCAACAAAAAGATCTCATGGACAAGAGACTGAAACACGAGGCAATGAGGTGTAAAGATGAAGATGTTCAAAGGAGAGCTGCTAAAAGTACGGAACCGACAGCAACAGCAAAGAAACGAAGATCTACTTCCAGAAACGGTGAACTCTTAGCGGAAAATTGTGATTGAGCCTACACCTTGAAGGAATAAAACTCGAACTTCAACAACGGCAAGTAGAGCTGCAAGAAAAAGCTTTGGCGAATCATGCGAAAATGATTGAAGACATCTCCAGTCAGGTGCAGGTGCTTCAAAGTGAATTGAGAGTTCAACGCCTTGAGTTTCAAAATGCTGTAGACTCTATCGTAAAAACCCATAATAATATTATTTCAGTTATTTCTCAGTGTTATAGCTCAAGGTTGTAGATTGCTTTCGGTTTAACCGATTAAAAGTAGCTTATTGTTGTCTAGCATACCTTATTATGTCGAATTAAGTCGCGTACTTAATTATGCCGCACCTTTACAAATGCGGCTTAATAAAAACGTGGCTTAATTAAAGACTGTTGGGCCAGATCAAATCATGGTCAGCGGAGTAGAAACAAACATGGCCGACTCTACAAAATCAAAGCAATCCACGGCGGAAACTTTCAAAGTTCCAATTCATGCAAATATTCTCTTACAAGCTGCGATTTACATTTACCTGTTCTCTTGTGAATGGTAGCGAACGTTTGAAGTCAAAAGATGACAGGTTACAAGCAGGAATGCTTTGTTTGGCATGTACCTGCTTCATGCAGTGTGGTTTAACCACTGTAAACATTGTTGTGTGATTCTTTGTTTTGGACTCAGTCACCCAGCTGTGCAAACTGGATTGTGTTCTGCAAATGAACTGGCTGAGCAAGTGTGCGCATGAAAGAGAGGCTGTGATCCGGCCCAACAGTCTTTAATGATGGGGCGTAAAAGACTGCAGCTTAAGTAAAGACTCAATTGCTGCTGAGTAACTTTGTTCAATACAATGTATCACTGCTCACTTTCATCATCACTACTTTCTACCTTGGCATTAAGTTCCTCTAAAATATCCTTGCTTTCATCATGATTGTTGTAAAAGTCTATCCATTTTATCTTTTTCTTCAGTATCACGTGACTCCTGGGGGTTAATTAAAACCTCACAAACCCTAATTTTGTCAAAGTACAGCTTAATTATAGTGCGGCTTAATTTAATGCGGCGGCATTAGATACACGGCTTAATTTGATGTAATAAGGTATCTAAAATATCTAGTTACGATGGATGTATTGACTATAAAGTTATCATGTATGAAGCTTCAAATGAAAGGTGTATAATCGTTTTATTCATAAAATCTTACTGTTATCAATGATGCAGTTAATAAATATACGCACGCTTGACTTGCTTTTCTGCACTTCTGGTATTGAAGCTTAGCCTGGAATCGTAGTGAGATTGCTCTTAATTCTCAGGTGAATTAGTGGCCTGAGTTCTTATAAAATCATTCCCACAAAAAGAAAAAAAGTGAAGTTTCACCCATATGACTGGCTGATATCCATCTCGTAAGTGTCATAGGAGCGAAGCGATAAAAAAAGTCAGACAAAGGTTTTTTGTACGAAATAACCATATAAATCCATGGTGGTTAGTGTATTTTTGGACTCCCGCTTTAGGGGAAGAGTCCTAATGATGCCTGTCCGTCCGTCACCAATGCAGTTTCCCGGATAACCGCTCAATGAATTTTTCTGAAATATGATGTGAAAGTGACAATCTGTAATTGACGAAAGTGATGGAGTCGGAATTTTGAAAGAAAATTTATTTGGCTTGCAGGTGTCAATTTATGCCCGAAAATGGCCATTTTTGGCATTTCGAAATCAAAATCAAATTTCAAAATTGTCATTTGTTGTTTCAATATTAGGGGCATTGCTACGCATGCTTTGAACCATATGCCATGTTTCCTGAAAATCTCGTTTGGCTTGCATGTGGCAATTTAGGCCAAAAAATGGTGTTTTCATGATTTTTTCCAAATAAATCGAAAACCGTTCATTCAATTGTCATTTATTGGTGTAAATATTAGGGGCAACTGTACGCATGTTTTGAACTAGGTGTCATATGTCCTGAAGTTGCATTTGGCTTGTGGGTGGCAATTTACTTCTAAAAAGGACAATTTTCGGGGTTTTTTTCAAAGTATGTCATGAACGGTTAATCTTTTTATTGTTTTGATGTGAATATTCAAGACAAGTGTATGCATATATTTAACCTTTTGCCTTGTCTGCCGACAATTTCTTTGGCTTGCAGGTGGCAATTTATGTCCAAAAAATGGCATTTGTCCTGGTTTTTTGTCCAAAGATGTGGTAAAGTGTTCTTCCGATTCTTTGAATATTTGGGGCAACTCTATGCATGTCGTGAACGGTTAATCTGCTTATTGTTATTTTTGGTGACAATATTTGAGGCAACTGTATGCATGCTAAGAACTATTTGCCATGTCTCCAGACAATCTGGTTTGGCTCGCGGGTGGTAATTTGCATCAGAAAATATGTTTTCAGGGTTTTCTCCAAATGTGTTAACAGTGGTTTATCTTTTCATATATGTCGTGGATCTTAGTTGCAACAAAGCATAATGTTATGACCCATGCTTTTATGTTGTTCTTCAGCATGCGGGTGGTACGTTATGTATGTCAATAATGACTGAACACTTCATTGCGTTTTTGTGATTTTTGGTGCAAATCTTATGGCTAACGTGCTATTCTCTGTTTGGATCTGATGCAGAGATTTTCAATGAAAGGAACTCCGTAGTCATTTTTTAAGTCATGCTTAGATGGTGTGTGAACCCGCATTTCCAATGAATATTTCCATAGTCAAGCGCGGAGTAGTCAAATGGAGCTCAGACATCTGTTTCATATATGTCCATTCTGACCTCCGATGCTCGCCTCCATTGCTCCCTCCTCGCAGCAAAATTCCTCTGACAAAACAAAATCTTCTAATAGTTCACACGCCAATCATTAGCTGTGACAAACGACACGTGGTTACTACTATGTCGATCACGGGGGTCGCATAAGCAACGTGGTGAAGCTAACTGCTACTTAATGCTCCCTATATTAGTTCCCTGATTTTACTTCCTGCTGCCAAGTATTAGATTTAAAAGCAAATGACATTTGCAGCTACCATGCCCTATTCTAGAACAAAAAAGGGTCCGGATATCGGACGCTGCCCTTCTTAAAACTTGGCAAAAAGTGCCCTTTTTGGCTGACATTTGCTTAAAATCACAGATTTTAGAAGGAAATTTGATCAAAAAGTGCCCTTTTTGACCAATTCCGGACGCTGCCCTGAAATTCTAGAATATGCCCTGGCTACATTAAAGTAGATGGAAGAATTTGAAAATCATTGAAGGCATTTTTTTATGCCGAAAGCTCGGCAAGAGCAACCCCTGGAATTTTAATACAACATTTGGTGAAAATCATGCCGATCTAAGCTCAGCAAGTACACCAGATCTAACACGGAAGCTATCTTCAGCCATAGGCTGCTGTCTGTATTTGTGGCTAGCAAAACTGTTTTTAGTGATTGAGTTTGGACTATTGGGGATAAATATTGAAATACGAAGTAGTACTGTGTAGGCTCAAGTTGGGTATCGAAGTTTTGTGGAAAATGCAGTGTTTAAGGCTAGGTGCGAGTGCAGAAAATGTTTCTTCCCCTGGTCATTCTGACGAAAACTGTTTGGCGAACCTCCGGAGATATTTGACAGAAAGCAGCATGTTCCATTCGACTGTTAAATCCTGACAAGAAAGTTTGAGAGTATGTACGGATACTGGGACTCTTGATATGTGCTACCTAGCTACATGATTGGTCTTGTACGGTACAGATGTGGCATTACTATTTAGGGAGCTGCTGCTGCGTAGGAATGCATCTGCTCTCAATCTTTTGTGCTTTTGTTGTGTCTGTTCACTAAAATGAAAGGTATGAGATTTTCATCTTTGTTTCTTTTGGGGCTACATTCGGTAATTTCTAGTAGCTAATCAGATAGGGGCTATATTTTGTTGAGGCCCCGTTGTCAGGCCTTGTCAAACTTTCCTTAAAAAATGATCAAAACACATCCATAGGCTTAGGGTTTTAAACACAGCAACTTCTGTGATAAAAAATATTTGTTCTGCGTATCCCATTATGTAGCTGCACACTTAGCTAATCACTGAACAGTTTACCTTCCTGTTACTGCGTCTGCATCTGAACATATCAAATGCGCCCCTCATGAAGTTTGCTTTGTTGAACTGTCCTCGGACCCAGTCTTCATACTGAACAAAACGGGACCAAACAACAATACTGGGCGTCTCAGACGGGCTTCTCTGGCTCAGAAAATGGCGGCGACCTGTATTTTCTACACTATAGCGATGCAGCCAAAATTATTTTGCTTTCCACATTGCAACACGTCTTTACTATCATATGAGCTTAACTTGTCAATTGGGTACAGAGTTCCTGTAAGTTTGCAGGAGTCCACCGATTATGTGACTTGTTTTTTTCGTATTTTATCAGTGAAGCGTAATAGTTTTCATAATGATGTATGGCAATTTGCAGTTTCAGTAGTACATATAGCATATTCTTGATATTCATGTTATTTAAAGCAATATACCGGTCAAGAATTATACTTGGTGTGGTAATAGAGCCTTCAAAAACATGACTGAAGCTTTTTATTTCATGAAAAAAGCTGTTGTAGTTTCGGAGATATCTGCTTTCAAAGTTACGGAGAATTTTGGCTTGCTACCATTTTGCTTCTGCACAGTTATTATGCATGACGCAGGGTCAGACCAAGAAGAATTATCCCATCTTACTGGTTACATTGCTACACATGGAGGTGACGTGTGAGTGTTATTTTTGCTGAATCTCAAAGAGGGTTGTAATATGCTGCCCATAGCATTAAAAGAAACCCCTCTAATGCTCAGTTACTGAGGAACACCATAGACCTTAGAAACGGTCCTATATGACGTCACTGATGAGCAAAATTGAGAATCACAGGAACATCGAAAAATATTAAACTTTAAAGTGACATTGCAGAAGAACAACTGAAGCTTTTTCGCTCAAATAAAAACCAGCGTTCATGTTTTTGCAAGATCTACCATCATCTGGAATTTGGTTTTAGAGCGGTATATTGCTTTAAAGCATAAATCATTTGAACTGTAAATCAGTCTATCATACAATTAAGAAAAATTCAATTACTGTCATTGAACACATGCACGCCACACCAATCACCTTTGTTTAACAATCTGATTTGTAAGAATCTGATGCTGATTGGACATGGTGAGGTTGTTCTGCATTCTCTGGAGTCATTGGAGTAATCAGTCCTCAGTCTTACTTCCACTCTACCATCAGAAGGTACTGATTTTTTTTGTGCAGATGCAATTATTGGTATGTACACAGAGAAAAATTGCTTTTCTCCTCCTTGCATGAATTGCACCTGATACAGAAGTTTAGATTGGTATACGAGGTATTGGCTGACTTAGACAGTGGACAGATTGCTGAAAATGTTGGCTGCATGTTCAGTGATTGGTAATACCGTAATTGTCTGAATAAGCTCCGGGGCGCTCATTTGATTTTCTACCTTTCAGAAGGGGTGCTCATTTGAGGGGGCACTCATTCAGGCCGAGGCGCTCATTACAGAAAATGCAAAGCAGGTACTAGTAGTAGTAAATCATTACGGAATGTGTTTGCGAATTCCCTTATTATAAAAGGAAAAAAAAAGAATGCCTGACAGAAGGTAATTCTTTTCTTGGTTATCATTGTTATAAACTATCTGAGTGAGCCCCCATGCACGCCTTAAATTACAAAGTTCCAAATGAGCACCCCTTTCCTGGTTTGGAAGGGGCACTAATTTAAGCCTGGGTGCTCATTAAATTTCTCAGCTGTCAAGAGGGGCGCTCATTTGAGGGGAGCACTCATTCAAGATAATCACGGTATGAGAATTGAATATCATCAGATCTCCAACTCTGTCTAGAAATACAGAATTGACTTTCTTCATGTCATTCATACTCTTTCAGATAATCACGGTATGAGAATTGAATATCATCAGATCTCCAACTCTGTCTAGAAATACAGAATTGACTTTCTTCATGTCATTCATACTCTTTCAGATAATCACGGTATGAGAATTGAATATCATGAGATCTCCAACTCTGTCTAGAAATACAGAATTGACTTTCTTCATGTCATTGACCTGCTATAAAACATTCACACAATTTGGAGGCTAATATAATAATACATTCAAGTCAGGATTACTCTCATCAAATCAAACAAAACCTTGTGTGCTGAGGTACATCAAAGTAACGGATCTTAAACTTTTAAAATAAAGATATTGGCACAACAGGGTATAGTACAAGCAAAGGACCTTGTGCCTGTGAACGTCATGGAATATTCATTAATTGTTAACAGTCATTGAAGCAGCCAGTGAGAATTATTGATAGTCAGTCAAGGATAAAGAACAGATACAATGTTTTCGTGAAAGCCCTATAAATAAGGATTCTAACAAGCTATAGCATAGTACCTAGTCTATTTTCGTTCCGATTTTATCGCTGACCAAAGCTTGGCCCGATTTTCCCCGATATTTGTCGATTTTCTGAGAAAGAATGCTGACGCCATCAAAAAATTTGCTGACTAGGCAAAAAAGTGTGAATTATTAGAAACTACATACCCATACCTATATTCAGTCCAAGTTTCAGCTTCATAGCTGCTCTGGTTTGGATTTTAACCAGGGGGTAGTTTTTACCTTCCCCCCCCATGAAACCAACGTACATAAAATAGCCCGTGAAGAATAGGGTTATGGTCCATAAACTGCCATGGCTGATTTATTCGCTGGTTTACTGATTTGTTTTGAACAGATTTGTGATGAATCACAGTATTCAGAGTTGAAATTTGGATACAGCATAGCTATATGATATCAGCATCGTGTTGAGCCTATGCTGCTCCGTTTTAATGTGCAGAAGTAACATGTAGTGAGTGAATGTTGCACTTGTCTCTTCTAGAGATGGAGTTGAATCGATGGAGTATGACAGGCAGCGTACTGCAGAAGATCTTGTGCACTTCATGATGCAGTAGGGTGTTTCTCATTTTTATTTTGTGTTTGTTTAACTTTTCTGCTGGTATATGGTGCAGTTTTGATGGGTGTGTGCTTCTATCATTTGTGTTATATTTTCTCGGTCTGGTGAGGTTTCTCCTTCTGGCTCCTATGGGTATCTCATTCAGTTTCCATGATTTGCTGTGTTTGTCTTGCTTGTTCGCCCGCAATGCTGAATGGAGGACTGAATGATCCAAGTGTGAGCTTCAGGCCATCCATCTGGGTGGCAAAGTTAGCTGTGTCAACAAGATGACACCCTAGTCACCCACAGTCTAGGAAACATCCTAGAACGCCCAGCAAGATGCTTACCTATTCGCCATGTTGCAGGCTCCAAGCAAGTCCATCTGGATAGCCGGCATGAAAAGAGGGTCTTTAGTACAATCCAGCGCACGTTACATGACTGAAGACCCAGTAAATGCCAAGGTATAACCATATATAAAAACCACAAACATGAACCCCACGACATACTATGAATGATAACTCAATCAGTTGCTATAGTATCTCACAAAATTAAACTGTAACACAACGGAGCCTCATAAAACACACCAGACCATATGCTGCAAACATGACTGATATAAGAACTTCTGCAAAACACTACAAGCCTATACCACAATACCAGCTGCAAAGCTAACGCCAGAACCACAAGTTAGGTATATGAAGGTCGTGAAAATCTACTGAAGAGACAAGATACTCACCAGTGGTCTGCTAGTGCCCCTGGGTGGGTCAGAAAAAGGACTAAATCACAGCTACTACCCGAAGAACTAGGACCAGCACAGAACTGGGAGGATCAATCAAGCTCAAGCAGACTTTATCAAGGACATTTAGAGAACCAAGGACAAACCAGAGATAACTGCAATTCAAGGACACAGCGCAATGGTCTCAACCAGACCACAAAATAGAAAACACAGTTTCTTGAAACCAACCATCCAAAGGAATGTAGATATGATTCAGGAGCCTAGTAGTACACCCCAGAGACCAGCTCTGTGTGGGGTACCCCAATGGACAGCCCCACTAAGGCATAGCTAGGCGTCTCCGGCCTGACCTCACTGTCCGGTATAACACAAACCGGATGGGGTACCCTAAGTGGACAGCCCCATGTAAGCAGCAGTGAGAAATTCCGTTCACCAATTGATAGGAAAACCAAGTCGTAGGCTAGGCAGACCAGAGATAACCATGGCTCAACAGCAAGCAGAAGGTGTGAAACATAACACAGGCAAAAATCAGGAGGGGAGGGTTTAGCAGACCACCTCACTGGGCCAACGATGCCCAAACACGATGATTGGTGTGAATATAGATCTTAAAGCAGCTTGAAACCCAACGGCTCAACACTTGAATCAAGTGATCTGGGATCCCCACTTGAGCAGACGTTGTAGCAGCACCAATTCTGAAATTATGTGTGTTATAGTTCCCCACTAGCCCTGAAGCTTAGGCCAGGTGGACCACTTGATTTCGTACGTCAACCCTTGTTAAAGGTGAGCTGTTTTGATGGATAGACAGGGGGCCTGGTGCATTGCCTCTCCGCTGCTCTAAGAAAAATGCTAGTGTTCTGATAGGGCGAAGATCGTTGTTGGTTGCCCCAAGGAAAAGTTGCACGCCCTGACAAAAAGGATCAGTTGCGTTATCTAAAGATTGGGATACACCACAACTTTGATTTGCTACTTGGTTGCACAATCAGTTGTAGATTATTGTGCAGCCCCCAACAACTCACCTTGCATCTAGTCACAACGTTTTCTGTATTCATATAGCCCTATTTTTTTAGTTCTCAAAAACCTGTTAACAACGCTAGATTTACACGATTCTTCTCAAAAACCTTCATCAGATGTGCATATCAATTCTAACCAGCTTTAGTTTGGCCTGAAACTCGAAGTATCATGTTGAATAAACACATTTTTTAACACTTCTTGTGACTGTCCAGCCGACCTAGAGCACTCTGTTAATTCAGCCCATTGTGGCAGTGGTTTGTATCTAGGCAACCAGGCTGATGAGCGTCTTCAACTCGCAAGAAATCAAAACAGTTTTGATTTCAAAAATGTTGGCGCTAATCTGCTGTCCAATCAGGCGCGGTAGTTAGTGGTGATTAGTGGCCGCGTGCAGGGGTTGGTACGGGTTGTATCCTGGTTGTAGCATGTTGTGGACGAGTTGTATGGCATTATACAACTGAATTGCAGCAACTTAGTTGTAGTGTATCCTGACCTTAACACAAGATATGTCGGATAAACTGGCTGAGTGCTGTTCAATCTTTGAACTCCGCAGCAGGTGTGGCATGCAGACGCTGCTCTTCTCTCCACATGAAGCTGCTGAGAAATAATTGAATTCCCACCCATCTCAATATTTAGGGATTTCGCGCTAACCAGTCACAGCGAATGTTTGGCGTTTTGGTTAGCACAGTTGGTTACGCGGCCAACTTGTAGCCTGTAGGTTCCAGGTTCGAGCCTCACTAAACTAAACTTTCAGAAAATATGTAAATGCAGTGTCCGATATTCGCCTGAGAAGCATATGTATTAGGAACTTGAGTGGCATAAAAATTAGTGATGACCAATATGACACTATTTTCCGTGCCCATTATGTTGATGCAAAAAAGCATTAAGTGGTCATTTTTCTTCTGACACAGAGCTTACTTACAACACTCTATCTACTATAAAAACCATGACGGACAATATAGAATAAGGCTAACTGGCTCCTAGAATGGTTGAAACATGTCGTTGGCCCTGACTGGCTCTACATGCTCCCGCTAATGCGAACATAGATGGCCATTATGCAGCTAATTTTATTGTCTGAGTCTGCTAGTGTATTTTGAGTATGTTGAACGGAAGTTTTAGGGTGGGAGTGTCAAAGACGCTAGTCAGTGAGTGCGTAAGGAGGGTGTCATGTGTGCTTCTGACGGTGGTGTGTTCTAGCTGGCTGGTGTGTCTGTGTTAGAGAGGGTACACATAAAATATTTGTATTTAATTGCGTGTAAGTGTGTACATAGAATTAATATGGGATTGGCCTGTTATGGTATTTCACCTTTGTAAGTTAAATGTTGGCGCCAAGAAACATGTTGAAAGCTACTTTCAGGGCACATGTCTTGGTGCGCAGGTGTTTGCCAGATACAAGCTAATCAAAATTGAATTTTATGCCACCTTTCTGGTGGTTTCTGTTGCTGTTGACAGCGATCTTGATAATCTTTGAATGGTGTTAGATAAGATTCGGATTGGATTCCTGGTGTACCAAATCTTTGTGTGTTGTGTTGTAAATGCAAGTTTGAAAAGCTTGAGCTGAAAATATCACAGCTGGAATGCCTCTTCCATCGACAAATTGGCCCTCTCCTGTCTAAAGGGGGAGGGGAGTGATTAACTTCTTTCGTTGCTCTCTCGAATCCTATCACTCTGTAAAACTTAATTTGTCTCAGTTATGTCTTTCATTTCACCCAGTGTTCTGTTTGTGTTTCATCCTGTTGCCTGTCCTCTGAAAGATCTCCTTAACATCTGTTTCAGATTAGGTATAAATCATAAAACACCTGTTCAGGCTGGTTGAGAAACTAGAACGAGCAACATGTTCTCCCTCTGCCAACCCGAAACCAACTAAGAAAGCACCCTATAAAAGGACTGCTAGAAGCAAGATAAAGCTACATTATCCGTGTAATCAACCCTTATCCAGGGGAAAAATGACTTACACAACACTTTAGTAACGATTTATGTGCAAAAATGTCAACCTTCTACTGATAAAAATAGCCAGAAAGACTCCTTTTTCTCGCACTGGCACAGCTGCGTCCTCTCTTCTGAGAGGCCATGTTTTTCTTCGACTTTGACTGCTTTCAGTTGCTCTTAGTCGCCTATAGTGAATAGTTAAAGGGCAATTTTCAAACTGAATAGGCACTTATGCGGACAGTCTTGAACAGCAATCACTGTTTAATATTGTCCTGTATGAGTTATAATTCAGCTCAATCATTGCCATATAAGAATTTGATATGGCCTCTCTCTTTATTCAAATTGGTTGACTTATTTAGGGATTTTTTGCAGCATGGTTAGTGTTTCTACTTCTCTCATTGGATATTTAAACACAAGGAGCAGATTCTCCAATCATGTAGCAGACTGGCTTGCTGAAACAATTAAATCAGATTCTCGGCAACATGGGGGAGATGGTAAACGCAAAGGTGTGTTGGAAGTATGCCAAGTATGCCAGAAGTGGCTCTATAGACAGGTTTCCTCTGCAATTGTCCTCTTGTAAATAAGAATCATCGATACTAAAATTGTCTGATTTGAATCATTTAAACTTCATTTTTCACTTTGTTCGTAACATCAAAGAACTTATTGTTGATCTTTTTTCGATGAATGAACCCCCTGTTGTACATAAAGAATTTGCCCGAGAATTAGGATGATTGACAGCATCTAATGCAAACACCGACTATATAATATCGAATTCTACTTATATGGTCACTTTTTGCATCCCAAGGTCTATAATTATTCGCATTCCGCATACCAAAAGAATACATATTTGATAGAGAGTAAGTTTTAGTGGCTCACTTGGCGTATACAAACTTCAATTACGCAATTTAAACACGGTTTCTTGGCGTATAGTTGCAGACCGCACATGTGCGGGTTTCAGAGTCTAAGGGTTAAAACATTATTGAAGGCTACATCCAGGTCACACGTCCTGGTGCATAGATGGTTTGTTCCCAGCACCAGTATTTGAATTTTTTGAATCAATTTCACCGTTCACACCTGTATTGCTGCAGGCAAGCCTCGGTTTATCAATTTTGATAGTTGTCTATTCTCCCATTATCGGGTCTTTAATCAAGTGGGTATATCAGCCATTTGCTCCTGTCAACTGGGAAACAGTCTGTGTCACACCGAGCTTCTTTGGGTTTGGTACTCCCAGTTTCATCATACGCTTCTCGTTGTATTACTCGTTACACTCAGGTGTTTTTCCCTCTTTACCGTACTTGTCTGAAATAGTACTGCAAAAGTCCTGGATATTTTCATATTTTATATTTATCCCTCAATTTCTAGATTGGAAGCTGTATACAGTTGCAGTATAAAGTAAACATTAAAAAGAATGAAACACCTGAGAAATTACTAGTGTAAGCGTTGGTACGTGAAACATCAAACATAGCCTGCTTGCAGACTCTTCGAGAATATTTTGAGTCCTCATCATCTGTCTAAAAAGTGGGGTGGACTATGAAGCAGGGAAATGAAGCATGACTTGCAATGGAAGTTCAAAAGTACCTGGCAGATTTTATCCTTTCTGCATTTCTGGCTCTTCTAATATGTCTGTAGTTGAGATCATCAAAGTAGGAAGATGGTGTAATCACTATCTTTAATTTGGAAACACTGATTCAGCTGAGTGTGTGGACGAAAATCACTCAATTTTGGCATATTTTGAGACCCCCCCTGCTCCTTATTTTGACCCCCCCCCCCTGTTTATTGGACTCCCACTTTAGCAGACAAGTCCTATCAAATGAGGTCTGTCTGTCCGTCCGTCCTTCCATCCGTCA
The DNA here is from genome assembly GCA_027575255.1 of Scolionema suvaense. Classification (NCBI taxonomy): domain Eukaryota; kingdom Metazoa; phylum Cnidaria; class Hydrozoa; order Limnomedusae; family Olindiidae; genus Scolionema; species Scolionema suvaense. The sequence goes on from JAOBRC010268352.1 coordinate 13,069, forward strand.
CCTACACATTTTCCCGGATAACCGCTCAATGAATTTTTCTGAAATTTGGTGTGAAGGTGACAGTCCGTAATTGACGAAAAGTGATGGAGCCGGAATTTTGAAAAAATTTTTGGTTCAGCTTGCAGGTGGCAATTTATGCCCAAAAATGGCCATTTTTAGGGTTTTTTAAGAATAGTTCAAAATCGACGCAAGATCAAGGATGCTTGATATAACTCAGAAAGCGTTGTGACTGTCTGGTGGATGCAGGGCGAGAAGGAAAGCTTGCTGCTGATTACAAGATGAGGGTCGATTATGGTCGTATGCGATGGCGTACAGTCATCCAGTTTAGCTTGTACGCAGGTTGAAAGTGACTGTACGTACGCACGCCGTACTTGTCGGTAATTGTCGAAGCCTGATTTATCCGATTCTTGTCATTTTTGGTGTGAATATTAGGGGCAACTGTATGTATGTTTGGATCCATATGCCATGTCTTCTGAAAATCTTGTTTGGCTAGCGGGTGGCTATTTATGTCCAAAAATGGCGATTTGCAGGGTTTTTTCTACACATGTGATAAACAATTAGTCTGTTTATTGTTATTTTGGGCTTGCAAGTGGCAATTTATGCCCCAAAATAGCGTTTTTCATGTTTTTTTCCAAATAAGTCAAAAACTGTTTGTTCGATTCTTGTCGTTTATGGTGTGAATATGAGGGGCAACTGTACAGATGTTTTTATCCATATGCCATGTCTCCTGAAAATCTTGTTTTGCTTGCGGGTGGTAATTTGTTTAAAAATGGCGATTTTCATGGTTTTTCCGCACATGTCATAAACCATTTGTCTGTTTATTGTTATTTTTGGTGTGAAT
>JAOBRC010268463.1:0-13909 GCA_027575255.1 Scolionema suvaense
AAGGGGGTTCAGGTCGATGAGGGTACCTTAACTGCCAATCTAAACTCAAGTTCCTAATTGACCGCAAAAGCACTTTTTTTCAGGTCTTTGCGAAGCCACAAAATGTTTTCTTTTATCGCGAATTTTTCTCCGAATAAAGTATATCTGAAGACATTTGTCCCGCAAATTTTGGCCTATAGGTAAGAATTCGGAAGCATTTGTCTTGCAATTCACGACTTTTGTATTTTTTTGATCGCTGTTGTTTTTTTTTGTTGCAATTCTTGATAAAGTTGGAATCCTATGTTGACTTTTGTGTTTTCGTCTTTGGAAGAGTAGTCCTAAAAGTATGAAATTTTATTCATTGAATCCACAAAGACTTCTGCAAAATCTGCAAATACTAGTCCTACAGTTAATTGCTCTGCAATCAATCTGAATGGATAAGGTAGTTTACCCGTTGCAAAAACACACGTAATGAAAATCTCTTTCAACTGCAACGCAATCCATACGGACAATCCACAGCGTTTGCCCTGCAATTCACGATTTCCCGACATTATTGGCCAAACATCCTTTTGTCATTGGAATCTCATATTTATGCAGATTAGCGTGTTGAATGATTGAACGGAGGAGTGTTTTTGTCAGGAAGAATAGATTTTACGCCTTGTTTATTCAGGTTCTGATGCTGGCTCGGTGGTCGGCACTTTAGTAGCTGCCTACCTATGTGAATTATGTGGATGGGCGTGGATGTTTTACCTATTCGGTACGTACGCTCTGTGTTAACAACTTTAGATCATTTTTACTGAATTTTCTAAGAGTTGTCGATATTTGAATTTGTGGCTGGTTCGTACCAAGGGCGATATGCACTTTTTAACACACTTTATCGTGAAGTTTTTCGAGTTTCCCTATGTCGCTTTTGAACTTCAGCCAACAAATGACTGTTCGCAGATCAGACACGCCTTGTTAAAAATATTGAAATCAGGTAAGAAACATGAGAGTATGATTCGCGAACCTTGAGGGAAGAAACTACTTACGGAGCAAATTTTCGAGAAATTTACTTTCGTGATTCGGACTGGAAAAAAAATTGTATTTTGCAAAAGAGAACTGTTTGATTAGTTCAGCGGAACGAATTTTTGCGATTGAGTGTGTGTTCGGTGTTAATTTTTTGCGGAAGAAATGTTCGCAGCTGTAGCGCAGAATTGCTGTGGCGCGTTACTCAGATACTGTGTGTGAAATAAGAAGAAATTTTGATCGGTTGTTAATGCCCTCAAACTATACTACTATACTAGCCCATAAAACATCCACAGACATGATTACTGCGTCCATACTGACTGATAAGAGTTATTTCATTGCGCTGTGTAGGAAGAGGATGATGTTCTGCTTCTTTCGTTGGGCTGAGAAAGCTGGAAACCTGTCTATAAAGCATCAAAAGAAAAAGAGTAAAATTTCACAACTGATTCAAATGGACTGATTGACATTGTCATGTTGCTTTTAAAAATTCGCGGAATAAATTTTTGTGATTGGCTTATTTCTAGCAGATTACGCGGATTTGCGAAAGAGCCAAAATCGCTAAGATACATTCCGCGGATTTTCTTTTCTGCAGACACACTCTTCCGCAATACTGACTAATCTGGCAAAATACTTTCTGCTCTCTCAACAGGAGTTTTCTCCCTGGCCTGGGTTATACTGTGGCTCTTTCTTATCACGGACGCACCAGAACTTGATCCGCATATAACAAGAATGGAACGAGAATACATTGTACTTACACTGAAGCAAGATCAAGCATCTCATCCGGTACGTTGTTCATACGATGACTGCACCAATAATTTACCAAGTAAATTTCTTCCGCAAAAATGAATCTAATGGCGTAGACTTTCAGGGAAGGCATTTTCGCGGATTTTGCAATTTGCACCAAATCGCCACCTGTCAAATTCTTAATTTTGCCCTTAAAAAAATACTCATCTACGAAACGCGATTCTAGTGAGTGAATGATATTCAAACTATTGCATCAACAAATTCAGTGTCAAACTGAAAAGAAAATCAGTCACCGCTATCCGATCAAAGTTACGTGGAAAAAAAAAATTCAGAAGGTTAGGTGAGCTAGTCTCCTTTCTAAAGTTACGTTCTATTGGAATTTTTTGGAAACAATTTTCCGAAACTATTAAAAGGCAAAACTTATTCCCCAGAATTCTTTGCATATCCTTCGACTGTGACGGTCAATTCCCTCAATTGTTCGTACCAAAGGAGCTGCTTTCAATGAAAAAGGTAGAAAATGAAGCTACAAATAGATCTTTGGAACAGCATACATTATATTGATGCAGTAAATATTAGAAAACTCCATAATTTTGACCATAAATGTATAGTTATCGCATAATGGCCCCCTCCCTTGGTACCACCACCGCCAAAGTGACCGCGGTGTGGATACCATGAGTGCTAACGGTCTGCGGAGACAGGAAGGGGCTGTAATTCCTGAGCCACACATCCCTTGGTTCTGAAACTTCACAAGTGTTATCAAAATTTCCTCAGACAACGTTTAACCTAATTTTCGTTTTCTCTCGCCAATTGACAATGTACATCGGAATTTGGTATTGTTGGCATAAGGTTAACCTATTTTTTGAAAATATTTTTAAATTTTGTTAAATGCGGCCATTTCTGTCAAATTCATGTCTTAAAAGGGGTATAATTGACAGACCAGACGGCCAACGAACGTGAAACTTGTTCCGTGACCTTCCATTATGATTATAAATAGGTGTACCAACCGTTTCATTCCTTTAGTTATAGTGGAAGTATGTTTTCTCGAAGGAGGGGGTGGGGGTGGGGGTGTGTGTTTGGTACCACCCCCCTGTCCACTCAATTGGTAACAAAATATGTGCGACTCTCATACGCCCTCATCAATAAGAAACAGCATTTCTGAGAAATGTGGCAATCTTTCCCCTTGACAAACATCTTTCACTTTTTCTCTAACGTTGACGTATAATCCCTCCCCCTTGCATCATTAGCAAAGGTGTAGTTTATACCGTGCAAAGAATTCGGCGAAAGTTTAGTCCCATTCGCAGCATCATGTCTCGCTTTCATCTGAAAATCGAGCCTGTGTAAAATTGGCTCCTAAAAATCGAGTATGGTGCATGATTCCTGGATCCTAAAAGCATGATTTCTTTTATTCATACACACAGGTTACTGGAAATATGTATGACTTGTTTTATTCATACACGCAGGTAACCGGAAGTCCACCATGGAGAAGCATCTTCACATCATTACCGTTCTGGGCCATTTTAGTGGCTCATACTTGCGAGGGATGGGGTTTCAACACATTTCAAAGTGGTCTACCGAAATATCTACATGACAGGCTCGGATGCAGTATATTCCAGGTCAGTGCGTCCTATTGAATTCCATTGCGAATTCCTTCGTCAGTAATACCGTGAATCTTCGATTAAGCGCCGCCCTCAATTAAGCGTTGTAGTTTGTAGACTTCTTTTTGAGTAAGCGCCGCCCTCAAACGCTGCATGTTAGGCTGTAAAATGCGGCGTTAAATCAAGACATTTTTTGTGATAGGAGATTAGAGAAGAATGAAACGTTATATCTTATCCTAGACCAATACAAAAAATATTTTTCGAAATGGCTATGTTTTTTTCATCAGCTCACGATACAGGATGTTAGCTTAACGAAGTTGTTGCATACTTATGTTATTTTTCTGAGAGAAATAAAATATATTCATCTTAAACCTTGTGTTTGTGTTTAAGCACCGCATAAAAACTGACTTTTTAAATAAGCACCGCGGCCCTTAATCGAGGATTTACGGTATGTTTGTGAAGCGTGTTTCATAGAAATGTATTCCGCCATCGGAAAAAGTATTAGACACCGATTACTCCTGATCGACATTGGGCTAGCATTAGCAATTTTCGAATCAACGCTTACAGATGGTAACTTTTAAGTCACTGACAAGTGATTCACATGCTGGTCTAACTAGCAGCAGCTTCTCACATTTTATGACGGAGAAAACGTGGTTTTAGATCAATGCGAAAAAAAAATGACTTTGGTCTTTGGGTCTTTCAGTTTCCCTGTAAGTCTGTTCTGTGCAAGCATTAAGGTCTTACTGAAACTATTCTTGATTGTAGAGTGGTTTATATACAGGAATGATGTATCTGGTGATGGGTGTGGTCATCCTGATCGCTGGCCAACTTTCAGACATACTCCGGATAAGAACCAGATTGACACCAACAATTATCCGAAAAATATTCACTCTCACCGGTGAGTTACGCTTACTTTGCTGTCTTAGTTAGCACATGGTAAAACATTTATTCAAGGTGCAAAGATCTGGGAAACGTAAGGAAGTTCAATGTTGAGTTTCCGTGAACTTTAATTATGTTCATATCTATGAGGGACAAACTAATTTGCATCTGTGAACTTTGCTGTAAATTTTCCGGTTGCATCATCGCTTCAATTTATAGATAAAGTCGTAACCACGTTTCCCACATTTAAATTTCTCAACCCGCTGGGCTGACATTTCATACTCTCTCAAATAAAATCGACTAAACTAGTAACAATGTCCCTTAAAACATTTCAGAACAGTTCATGTATTTTCTTCTTCAGGTTTCTCGCTCAACGCCATATGTATGCTGGCATCGTTGGAAATCCGACAACCAAAAACCTCCATAATCGTCATGATGGTAGGGACGGGCATCGAAAGTTTGTCATGGGCCGGATTCGCTATCAATCATTTGGACATTGCTCCACGATACGCTAGCCTATTGTTTGGAATAACCAATACAGCTGCCACTATACCTGGAATCATCAGTCCTCTAGCAATTGGTGCAGTCATGGACGATGAGGTAATGAACTACTTTACAGTCTTAACTTTTCTTTGTGCCAGTTGCCATACATGCTCACATAAATATAAACAAAATATAATGATTTTACGAGCAAAAGACAAATTTTGCCAAGAAATGTATGACCCTCATCGTTTATGCGAAAATAATGTTGCAAGTGGGCTTTCACATCATGTAAAATTGACCAATTACGCTCCTACAGTATCATCTGTTTTTCTTTTCGTTGGTTCTTTGCATTGTGTCTTAGTTTACCCATGGCAGCTTTAGTATAGTGATACAGTAATGCTACTCTTGCACAGCTACATATTTTTTGCTTCATAGAACTTGGATGGTTGGAATGAGATCTTCATCACATCAGCCTGCTTATTTATATTTGGTGGAACATTTTACTTGCTGTTTGGATCAGCAGAAAGACAAGAATGGGCAGAGGATAATCTTAACAGAAGTTCACTTGGTGAGATCGATCTGTCAGATTCCGACGAAGATGAAAGTAGGGAGAAACGGACACGCTAAGTCAAGACACTATGATCGTCTAATAAGCAGCAAAATTTCTCGCTCGATGGCTATGCATCACCTGACTCCGCGCAGAATCGCAGAAAAACATGCAACTTTGAACGAAGTCGTCTAAACAAATACAACAACAAAAGTTAAAGTATGGTTCACGTTCGTGTGATCAAGCAAGGGCTACACTCATCAATACTTGAGGAGCGATGGAGGGAACATCCTCACGGAGTGCCTCGGTATGAAAGGACTCTCAATTCATCATACCTGGCAATGACAAGACGCAGTCAAGCAGAAGATGTCCTTTTTCAGTCGATCCTATCCTCGTTCCATGATTCCGCCTATTTCTTCTCTGTCCCAAGCATGAAGCAGAAACCCAGTCCGCAAGCGGTGCAGAAGGCCGATAATGCAACTATTGATAAGCTCTGACAGCGACGGCAGATTGGAAATACGCATTGCCAGGAATTTGACCGGCATTCTTCACTTCGGAAAACGGTCCTTAATCAACCACACCAATATGTCCAGATGACGGCATACTTTGGCGCATGATTAGACATAACGTATCAAGAGAAATCAGTAGAGCGATAAAACAACAGTCAGGAATATAGATGGAGACATGTGAGAACCATTACTGCATCAGGTCGAGAATACCTACATTCTACTTTAGCAATATTTACAACAACCGCGAAGGCTTGCAACCTATAAAATAATACCAACTATCTCAATGAAATGTTCATATTTTAATCCTCACGACACCTAAATCCCAAACAATCATTAATTTTATATCATCATAAATTATTTAAAAAATCACAAGACTATGTAATAGTTATTATTTCAACTCTAAAATGGTATCAATTTCACCTATCATTTACAAGTTGTGGAAGTTTGAAAAAATAAATATGTTTTCAAACATGTTCGATGGTTCGTGAAATAAATTACAAAGCATACCAACAGCATGCAAACAATGCTGCACTATATCTAGGCTTGCTAACGTCATCCATCGCCTGCAATTTTGCGCAGTCAAGTTCCACAAAGGAATGCAATCAACACCTCAAAATAAACACCAACTAATGATATTGCACCGACGTGAACATTCATAGACGAGTTGAACTAGAAACTTGTCTACTCTCATGAAAGTACTTAACGGAAGAAATTTGTTGTGGAGGAAATTTTTGCAGAATTTATTTATGCAATTCAGACTTGAAAAAAATTGTATTTTGCGTAAGAAATTTTTGCAACTGAGAGCTGTTTAATCAGTTTTACGGAAGAAATAGTTGCGATGGTGTGCTCGGTATAAATTTTTGCCATGGAAGAGGAAGATGTTCCGCTTCATTTGTCGGGCTGAAGAGACCTGTAAACTTAGAAAAGCAAAAAGTAAGATTTTGCGGCTTTAAATGAACAGATGGATACTTTCATGCTTTTTAAAAAAAAATTTGCAGAATAAATTTTAGCTGTTGACTCAATGTAAAAATGTTGCAGAAAAATTTTTTGCGATTGGCGAACTACTAGCAAGATATACGGAAGAAATTTTGGCGAAAAAGGGTGAAATCGCAAAAAAAAATTCTGCCAAAATTTCTTCCACAAATGATTTGTTGCCATGATTAAAATACACAAAAAAAAAAGTTATGGAATACACAGATTTTAGTGAGTCAGCTCAGTCATAACTCGGCAGACGAATGCAGGGTCGAAAACCCGCAACGCAACAGACCAGATTCTAAAGTAGTTCAAATACACCTTTTTAACACAACGTTATTCCCAATCCAATCTGCAAAATCATCTGACCCGCAAAACATTTTAACGAATAGACAAATTGCAATCGCACAAATTGCAGAGGACAGATCGTAGTATACCAAGGCTGAAAATCCGAACATCCTGAGCGATGGAGGCTGAGCTACCACGTGGATTCTTTTCCAAAAAGCAAAGAACAAGTAACAGCAACAGCAGCATTATAGTGTAAAGCTGCTAACTTATTGTTCACGAACATCAACACACTGGCCACTGTGCAACGTACCAGTATACCTTAAGGGGATTTTTTTTTTGCGTGTATTAATTTACGCGAATTTTCACCAAATTCGCAAATTAATCAAAATAACGTCATAACCGGACTAAAAGCAAACGCAACTAATTTTCTCGATGTTCAATAAAAGCAATTTGCCTGGGCTTGTCTTTTCTCTTAATGCGCATACCAATAACTTCCTACTTTTCTTTCGTTGATGCGCATTCGCTTCATTATTTCCACGCATCTTCCACGCAAATCCCTGATTCTCAAATTTAAATCCACGCAAAACTCCCCAAAAATTGGACTTGCAAAAATAAATCCACGCAAAAATTAATCCTCTCAAGGTAATTTTCAACTACAAAAGACAATGTACATAAGAAAATATTTCTATCCTAAAAGAGCTTTCATATCACACTCTGAAAGTTTTACAAGTCGTACACGATACAATTATTATCATCTTATCCGCACTATCAAAAAGATCAAAACCTGTACACCAAAACATTTTTACATTATCTGCAATAAAAAAAGAACACGGTCTTGTTTTACATTTACTTGCTTAAATTTACATATCATATTTTTGTCCGAAACAAACAAATCGGATCCAATAAGTTATGACAAATGCAGATAAGCTACACAACACTCAACTAAGAACAAAGCAGCTACGCAATCTTAAGTGAGGCTCGCCCCGAAATAGAGGAAAATTTTGATAACCTCACCCGATACACACAATTTCCACCTACCAGTGTAACAGTTATGATTTTATCAGAGACAGGTAGTAGTCAGACGTTTTTTTTCTCTTTTCTAAAGCTTACCCTGTTATGTCTTAAAGCTGCGGTGTCCGATAGGCGTCTGAAAATGAATGTTAAACAAGGATCTGCAATATCGTATAAGAATATTTTGTAGGTTGATCGAAATCCCCATCGCCATCTCCCCGCATTCATACCTGGATTCACCAAGCTCAGGAAACAAAACGCACATGAAGGGGGGGGGGGGGTCAGAAGCACACTTTCTAAGCATATGAATCAATCGTTTGTCAGAGTTGCTCTTCAGCACTTAAATTATTTGGAAAACCATACGATTTGCCATCAATTTTCAGTAAAGGAATCTTATTTAATCCAGAAACATGCCAATGATGAACTTGCTGCCTATGAGATTCGAAGGCCATATTTATCCCCTTCTTCAAGCCAACGCTTTCCTCACGAATCCCGCATTTCCAATGCCGCAGAAAACTCAATCTCAAATATAAATTCTGCAACGCAATCTTCGAGTGCTCCTATGTGAGTGTTGCAACATAAAGTTCATCAGCTATCTGGTTCTAACAAAGATCACTTAAAGTTTGTTAGTTATGTTTAAGTGATCTTTCTCAAATTCTGCAATAACTTGAGATCATATGTGCAATCATGGATCAGTGCCATAGAGCATGGTACTATCAGAACGAGAGAGGCTTGCATAAGATGCGTCTGATCATTTTTCGATGAATTACATCTCAATTCAACGCGTACCGCTCCCATCACCCATCACTTATGCTCCTTTAAATTTGAAAAAATGCTGTAAAAGTTTCCATTTTTAAGTGAGTGCCTATGTTGAAATTTAGTGGAAACCTGGAATTGTCCACAACTTCCATTTTTACATTTTAACATTTGAGTTCAGATGAAGCTTCATGCAGCACTACTAACAATATCGTCACATACCAATAGGACATTACATGGACAGAGAACATGTAAACAGGTTGAAGACGTAAGACATACCATGAAAGATGATTGTCGGCATAGCAAGCGATACCTAATTCGATATGCCATGAGAACGATTGTAAACATCCACACTGACATCATGTCATTCTTGCAGCCATCGAACGTGAAGCGCATCAAGAACTGTGATTCAGATGGCAGCAGCAACAACACATCAGACACGTCTCTGCAAGAGGAAGCAAGTAAGGATTGGTGGTATGCAGTCCATGAAAAACGGTTCCTTCAAATGGTCCAAAATTCCTCCCAGGCAACCAAATTGGTCAATAATATTTCTACACTTTGGCCATTTATTTTCAGTGTCACAAATGCTGGTATCGAGGTTCTTGAACCAAAATGTATTCAGAAGGATTTCCGTAACATGACAAGACGTAGAATTAGTGAACACCAGCAAATTTAAAAAAATGGATCGATGAGTCAATCTTTACGGAAGAATAAGCAAAAAATGGCAATCCAAAGCCAAACATCAGCTTTCCAAGATATAATATATGGTCCATGCAACCACAACTAATGCTTTGAAGTATCACCTGATACCAGATACCTGATTTTTTTTTATCCACTAGTACCACGACATAACAGACACATTTCAATGCTGAGCTTTTATATATATTGAATGCCCGAGGAAAGGTAAAAACTCCCCCTTCTGCTGTAAAAGGAGAACGAATACATCTTGGACAATGAAATTTATCATGGACATACCGACCAAAGTGAAGTTTCAAAAACTCACTCATTTAAACTGCGCAGTCAAAGCTTTCCTGATTCCAGGATTTTTTTGTCTGCAAAATTGAGAGAAACTTTAGTCTCCTAGTTCCTGAGCAGCAGGAGAAGCTAAAAAAAGTAAAAGGCTAAACGGCAAAAGATTTATATTTAAATACACCAACCAAAAAAACAACTAAACCTACACCACTAGCAATTAATGAAGGGAACGAATATTACTGGAATCCTGAAGAGCCTTCGCAGGGCAATGCCGTATGCACAAATGTGCAAAATTTTGAATGAAAGGGAACACACTAGATCAACCTTACTTTGCCAGCTTTTCCTTTCCTCTTCTTTTTCTTTCCCCTCTTTGATACACCAGACCCAAGAGCAAGAATTTGCTTAAATGTGTCTGGGTTAAGTCTGTGTGTCACTCGAACGAACACTGACTTGAAACCAGCTGAAAATAAACAAAAACAAGTCGCATTAATTAGTGAACTCCCGCAAACTTAATTGAATCTCCACGTCAGATCAAAGAAGAGAATAGCACATAAGCCATAACATTTGCACGATAAATCACAAAAACATAATCAAGAGTTTCTTGAAACAATGAAAAAACCCTAAAACAGCCATTATTGACATAAATTGCCACCTGCATGCTAAAGAACAACATATTCCCAAATATAAAGTATGGGCATGCTTTGTGCTCCCTACGATCTACGCCTTACGATCCACGCTGAAAACAAAAAAGATAAACCATTGTTGACACATGTGAAAAAAACCCCCCGAAAATTGGCATTTTCTGACTAAATTATCATCCGCAAGCCTAACAAGATTTCCTCAGACACAGTTGCCCAATGGTTCATAACATACGTGGAGAGGCTCCTATGAATCACACCAAAAATGACAAAAAATCGATAAACAGTTCATGACATCTTAGGTAAAAAAAACATTTAACCACCTAAATTGCCACCTGCAAACCAAACGAGATTGTCGGGAGACATGGCAAATGGTTCATAACATGCATACAGTTGCCTAAATATTCACAACAAAAATGACAAAAAACAGATGAACCGCTCATGACATATTTGGAAAAAAACCATGAAAACAACTGTTTTTGGGTGTAAATTGCCACCTGCAAGCGAAACCAGATGGTCAGGCAACATGGGCATATGGTTCAAAACATGCATAGAGTTGCCCAAAATATTCAAATCAAAACTGACAAGACTCAGAAGAATAGTTCTTAACATCTTGGGATCAAAACCAAGAAAAACGCCATTTTTCGTTGTAAATTGCCACCTGCAAGCAAAACGAGATTTCCAGAGACATGACAAATGGCTCAAAACATGCGCACAGTTGCTTCAAATATTCACACCAAAAATAACAATAAACACACTAATCGTTTATGACATGTGTGGAAAAAACCCTTAAAATCGCCACTTTTGGACCTAAATTGCCACCCACAAGCCAAACAAGCTTTTCAGGAGACATGGCATATGGATAAAAACATGTGTACAGTTGTCCCTAATATTCACACCAAAAATGAAAAGAATCGGATGAACATTTTATGACTTATTTGGAACAAAACATGAAAAACACGATTTTGGGGCATAAATTGCCACCTGCAAGACCAACGAGATTGTCTGAAGACATGGCAAATGGTTCATAACATGCGTACAGTTGCCTCCAATATTCACACCAAAAACAACAATAAACAGACCAATCGTTTATGACATGCGTAGAAAAAACCCTGAAAATCGCCATTTTTGGACGTAAATTGCCACCCGCAAGCCAAACGAGATAGTCAGGAGACATGGCATATGGATGAAAACATGCATACAGTTGCCCCTAATATTCGCACCAAAAATGACAAGAATCGGATGAATAGCTCTTGACTTATTTGCAAAAAACAGTGAAAAACGCCTTTTTGGACGTGTATAAATTGCCACCTGCAAGCCGAGCGAGAGTTTTCCCAGATATGGTCCACATCATAATCACTATTGCCCTGTAGTTTCACACCAAAAACCACAAAAAAGTAATGAATGGATTTTGAACTATTCTTAAAAAACCCTAAAAATGGCCATTTTTGGGCATAAATTGCTACGTGCAAGCTGAACAAAATTTTTTTTCAAAATTCCGGCTCCATCGCTTTTCGTCAATTACTGATTGTCACCTTCACACCAAATTTCAGAAAAATTCATAGAGTGGTTATCCGGGAAAATGCGTTGGTGACAGAAGGACAGACGGATGGACGGAAGGACGGACAGACCTCATTTTATAGGACTCTTCCGCTAAAGCGGGAGTCCAACAAAAAATTTTTGCAAAATTCCGGCTCCGTCACTATTCGTCAATTACGGATTGTCACCTTCACACCAAATTTCAGAAAAATTCATTGAGAGGTTATCCGGGAAAATGCGTTGGTGACGGATGGAACGACGGACGGACAGACCTCATTTTATAGGACTCTTCTGCTAAAGCAGGAGTCCAATAAACAGAAAAGTCACAAAATACACGCATCCCTATATTATGAGATTCTTTTTCCAGAAGAAAGATAGACAAATGAAACTTGAGGCTGAGGCTGTGACTGCAAAAATTGAAACATCGAGAAACAAAACATGATTAAGCTCAAACACTAAAACAAGGCAGGAAAAAAATTTAATAGAGTCAAACAAAATAGCTATAGAATAAAAGTGGCTGGCTTGTATGCGACACAATATCAAAGAAACCTGTTTGTTACCAAGTAAATAATTCAACAAAAATGATGTCAGAAGAGAAATTTCTAGAAGAAGAAAAGGAGGTAACAGGGGAGACCCAATATAAGAAAAGTATCACGAAGACTCCCAATAGCATTGTTATGGCCATACGCAGTGCGTGTATACATAAGGCCATCCTAGATGCCAGTTTTCCACTCTGACCACATTTACACAACAACACAGGGAGCTTCGAAACCAGAGCTTAAAATTGACTCATTTCAATAGTATGGAAGAATGAAAACAACAAATAATGTAAAATCTAGCACCCCTCATAAGCACTTCTTCTTGACATATTTTCATGTTAAGTTGTTCTATAATAATATATGAGAAGTAAACGTAAAGTGCTAGAAAACAGAACCACAAATGATTTCTTAAAAAGTAGACAATGGAGCTTTTTGTTTGGTAACAGTGATCCCAAAATACTTTGTCCGCCCACTGAAGCAATTTGGAACAGTATAGGCAGTCAGAGGTGGAAAATTCGTTGTCAGCAGGACAGCCACCCCAGGCAGTGGAAACTCAAAACGCAGAAGGTGGAAGACGACAGAGGACAGATAAAAAGAAATACATTTCTCCTTCGAATGACAAAATAAACGTGAACGTAAAGCATTCACACACAATGCGCGAAATACAAGAATTTTAAAACCTTCAAGCATAAAACCGAAACATATTATACCTCCTTTTCTGTCTTTTAAGGCTTCCATGATTTCACGTCCAGCAAGATCTCCAATAATATTATCATCCATGTCCACTTCCTTCAAGCATTCACTACTGGCAATCCATCTGAAGGAAGCAGAAAGCAAGATTTCCAATTGCGAATCAGATACAAGTCGCAGATGAACAACGAAGTCTCCAGCAAGCAAGACATGGTCGGTTGGATAAGTGCAATCATGTTTTCTCACAATACAACATGTTGGATGTTTTTTTAATGAAAATACAATGGAGGTAAATGGCGTCAGCACGAGTTTCTTTAAGATCAAGAATAGAGTAAGTGAAATTATATCTTAACAAACGTACATCAAGCATGCAAAACATAAGATTTGATGTCTTCTACTTAGTTTACGACTGCAGCTTTTTCGCCCTCGTTCGAAACAGTTTCACCGAGTCTGCCAACTGCATTTTGATATAGGTTAATCAGAGTGCAATTTCTGTACTCATGAAGTAAAACTTTCGAGTATCAGAAGAAAGAAACAGTAAAGCTTGATACTTCCCCAGCGTCATAACCTGAGTGGGTAGGGATTTGGCTTTGCAAAATAAGCATAAAAATGTTTGACGTAAAGGTCCTCCTCCAAGACTGCTTGAAAGCCTCAAATCAAGGTACTTTATTGCATGAAAATTTCGCGGTTTCCCCGTCAAGTTAACCCTATTTGCACTGGGCTTTTGGGGGCTCCTCAGGACTGGGGGGGGGGGGGGGGGGGG
>JAOBRC010268574.1:0-13909 GCA_027575255.1 Scolionema suvaense
AAAACCATGTCACACCCTTCTCTCCTCTACCGACAGGGGTAAATGCGTTGAACTCCAGGAACCTGCGCTCAAATTTACTGAATTTTATAAAAGGTTTCATGGATTTCTTCCATAATTCTCAACTGCCTTTTACTTTCATTCTAACTCTGCAGTAATGACCCTCTGTATCATTATATAATGACCCCCTCCCCTTTTTCCCTCCCCCCAGACTTTCCCACCTCTTGCAGTTCCGTTTGTGAGGGTATTTTCTACCAATGCAGACTTAGTGTGACATTCTCCTGCAAGTTACGGAAGTGACTGGAGAGGCCCTTCGCTCCGTAGTGTTCAGCTATTGCATGGTGGTCTCAATACTCCGTTAGACGGGTGCACAAAGCCTGCTGTTTATGAACAGTCTACGTGGTAGTTGAACACGCCAGGAGTTGCGAAGTTAGCTAGTTTCACATTGAGTTGACTTAGAACTTGGCAAGATATTGGTGAGAACCCTCAACTTTGTGATCAGATAGGATTCCCGTCATGCATTTTGCGGGAGTCAATTTCTGCAATTAGGGCTAAAAAATGCCTGGGATAGAGTACCAACAATTGAAAGGAAATCGCCAGAAAAATGCTGTGAAAATGCATTTGAAAAACTATTTAAGCGCCATGCTAAAGGGCAATTCAGAGTTCAGAACAAAAGCACTAGGAAAGATATGATTGCATAGACAAAGTGGCTTGAAAAAAATAGAGTAAAATACAGATCTATGTACCTACGATTAACAGAAAGCACTGAGAATTGTGGAAGAAAAACCACAGGGAAAATCTTTGCTTTGCTTTTAAAAGAACAGCCGGAAAAAGTCAGTCAGTGGAAGATTATCATAAGCAGAACAGCAAATACCATTGAAGGAAACAATAAGCATTTGGCGGTCGCGATCGCGGGAAAAGCAACTAAGGATCAGTATACTAACGCGATACAGGCAATTAGTAATTGAATAGAAGCAAATCCTGATCGAGATTTCGTTTCGATCCTGTCACTATTTTTTCCTGTTTCGTTTTCGATAAAAACTCGATCGAGTCTCGATAAAAACAGCAGGCCATTTTTCCCCAGTACTGTAGGTCTGCTTGAGCCTCATTCAAGACGCCTGCCGAGTATGGTCACGCGACTCTCAGAAAGGGAGAATTGTTTTTCAGAAGAAGCTACTACGATCTTGGACAAAATATAGGTCTTCTGCATGAAAAAATATCCTTGTCCTTCAAGAAAACGAGGTGAGAAATAATGCCATATAAAATACACCGGTTGCGCTAGTATGAGAGAGATATCTAGCACGCAAAATGTTACAATCTGATCAAGAAAAGGGAAAAAAGTGTAACAAGCAAGTTTCCGATACAATTAACAGCCCATATCGCCACACTGGCGATGATCTGCATGAACGTGGGAGGCATTTCTCAAATATTTCTATCACTGCACATTAAACCGTCAAAGCACCTTCATAAATATTTGCTTTAAATTCTTTCTTGGCAGCTAAAAGTTCAACTTCCACCTAGCCTCAACATTTTCTGAGTGGTACAAATACGGTCGGGATACCTTCCCCAGAACGAATATGGGTCGAAGGTGTGCATTTGGTACATATAAGGTCAGAAAATGAATTATATGTCGACCAGACCATGTCTGCAACTGTGGCATATCAGTTTCTATTGTTCATACAGAAATCCAGGGCATTTTTGTCAGCGGCCATCTTCAGTATGCACAAGATACCAACATTCTGAATTTTCAACAAAACATGACACTAATCCCAACGCATTCACAAGAAAACGTCAAAAACTAGCACATTTCTTTTGCAAATTTGATTCTCCACTTCTTTACACCTAGCAAAGAAGAGCAAAGTTGAAAATATATTTTACCCAAAGTATTTGTTGCACCACAATACTTTACTACTAATACTTGATGATTCATCTCTGGGCACTTCAGTGTCAGAAACAATTTTTTCAAGCCTCCCTATCATGTTTGTTCGGCTGTGCGGAAGTAGCGTTAGATAAATGGCCAAAGGAAGCCTCATCGCTATATATTATGTTAGGCCATTTGAAATAAGATTCCTTCTTGTCCCTTGCCCAGGTTAAAAAATATGTCATGCTATGTAGAGACCGAAAAACATTGATTTTTCGTGTAAGACACAACCGAAACCATCTGCGTCAGTTTACTTCTATGTTCTTGAGCCATCCTTGACACTGGCCAAAGCGATTGTGTAAAATGATTGTCAGCAGGGGGACATCAAAGTACAAATCAAAATCATTGCTCAACTTTGAGGTGTCATCAAACATATACCAAGATCCACTGTAGCTGTAAATCATTTGACATCCTACAGCAAAAATTCGCCCGCTAATTGAGTGTGCTATTTCAAAATGGTAGTGATGATTGCCTTACACTTGATTAAAACTTTTTGATGACTATTCGGTTCTCCTGGCACAGGAAAGTGTTCTGATCTTAGGAGTCTGTAAGTATGGACCAATCACATTCTTAGAACCCGCTTAATCGATACACTGGAGCACGATCAATGATAGGAGGTAGCGAACGGACTAAACAAAACATTGGCCGTAACTGTGGAGTACTCAAGTATGGAATATAGTCATACAAGTGCCAATTAGTAAAATTTGCATATGTTTTCCATGACACACTCCCCTGATATTTCTTTGAAAAACATACCATTTTCCCTGACACAAAACAGTCCAGTCGCAAATTTCAAAGACACAGTAGTGCAAGCTACGAACCTACCGTCAACACTTTAGCATACCATTTTTCATAACACTACCACACTGAGGACCAAAGAAGATGATCCTCAAAGTACTAAACCAAATGACATCGTCTTCAGTATTATAATACAGATGGTTCCTCACCATATCATTTAACATCAACAAAACCATCCTACATGCAAGCAACTGACAATGAACAAAAATGAAACACCCATGAACTATAACAGGAGAACACAATTTTTATGTTGCAACCAAGGGCAACACAATAAGATGCACGGAATGCATGTAAGAAATAATGATCATGAAAGAAAAGAAAATGAGCTCAAAAATATTTAACACTTATTATTATTGCTATTGCCACATGATTCAAAGTCAGACACACACGGGAATAAATGCAAGACCATCCATCACTCATGTCTCATACCAGTTACCTTTGAATGTTTCTCAGTGGATGTTTCTGATCATTTACTTTACACTGTACATTCCCACATTCAAAATTGTCAAGAAGATAACAGCTACTAGACCAACATCAACAACCAAAGAACCCAGACAAGAAACAAACTAAAAAGTTCAATTTTGAACAGGCTAGTCAATGCAACTGATTTTTAAATAAGAATTTCTAGGTCAGATACACTATATGTGGCACATCATAGTCTTGCTTGGCTACTGTAGGTATAACCAGAAAGATTACAATACAAAGTATCACTGTAAAAGAGATGCTTACAAGTAGCCACGATGCAAGGAAAATAGCGCGCAATACTTCAAGTAAGACAAGCAACGTAAGCGTAGCTTTTTAGTCTGCAATATACGTGGTTGATGACTATTAAATGACTTGTAGCTTAATCACTTAACCCTATCACTACCGGGGTATTTGTGTTTCTGGTACGACTGGGGCAGGGGCAAAATCGTCCAATGCTTAATCAAGAACAGCATCAGGTACAATTTAGATATTTGGTACAATATTAGCTCATTATCTTAGAAATTTAGATTTAGAAATCATTAGCAGAAATTTCCAAGCATGCATCAATTTTCGCTGCAGCTATGATTTGTTGACCCTTGTTGATCCTTCACCTGCAATGATTCAAAATCATACCTTTGAGATAGATAGTGTGCTGCTGTTACAACCAATAAAAAAGTAGCACGGGTGATACCGTCCCCCAACCCCCAGAAGTAACAGGGTTAATCCAAGAGAACGTTCCAACTAATACACACAGTATAATAACTTGAAATCAGCTGTGTCCATTCTCCGATCGGGGCTTGCCCACCTAATCTCTGTGCGAGAAAGGTTCCTTTCCTTTGCATGGTTAAGAGCCAGAAGCTCCAGTATAGAGGAACGGAAACATTTGATTTCAGGATACAAATTAAAAGTGCTCGGCAAAGCTGTAGGAAGCATGGCAATCCGATTACCTTTGTGCAAGGAAGTTTCCAGCAACTGGGAAGGCCAGCAAGATGCAGTTATTGCTAATTTCCTTTTGGAAACTATTGAAATGTGATTAGTTGAGAGAATTTACAGATTGCAGTCAAGCAAGGAGAAATAACTGTAAAACCAGTGGGAGTTTAACAGGACATTTCTCAAATGGGAGACAATTTCATCTAACGAAAGATTGTATAACTGCTCGTAATAAGTTGCTGATTTCTCAGGCTTTGTCTTTACCCGACGCACTCAGTATATTAGATGGGTGATTCAGACTCCCATTGCAGGCCCCACATTAGACATCCTAACCAAGGATATTTCATGCCCATTTGCAATTAACTGAAGGCGAATCTGCGCGACGTAGTGTAGTAATGGAAGCTGTAACGGCTTCCACTTGCAATTTCATGTAAAAACATGCACATTAAGTGAGTGTACATAAGAAATACAAGTACAAAAAGAAGTGTGTATAGGAAACAAACATACCATATCCCAGCAATATAATCTTCAAATCCAAAATAAGAGCAGTGAATGCTTCATTAACTCTGTTAAATATGAGGAGTACAGAATTATCTTCTTGACAAGGAACGTAGAATACTGCTCTAATGAAACACCATTCATCCACTTTGCAGTCCTGAAACACTGTTTCTGCATTTCCATTGAAATGAAAACCAGTGTATAAAGACTCTTCAAATGTCTTTGGATCAACATTAAAAAGGATCTGACATGAAATTTCCACAAACTGTCCACCAAAAAGAAGACCAACCCATCCAATCCATTGGTCGTCAATGTATTTCGCAGCTGCTTTTTTATAGACAATCATTTCATCTTTCCTCTCATAAGATGAATCAGAAGCACCAATACTAAATGTCCCTTCCTCAAATGTGGCAGGAAAACTCTTTCCATTCATTATATTGAGATACGGATCAGGCGAACCATCAGAATGAACAGCAGTGTAATTTCTAGGAGTTGGAATTGTACAACCCCATGGGTCACCTGAAACAGAAGGAAGGTACAACTGGATGATAAAGGTGAATTTCCAACCTGCTAAAGCAACGAAAAAATCAAATTCCCTTCTTAAAAAGGCAAGTATATGTAAGAGAAAAGCCCTTTCCATATGAATGTGGATCCAGTTAGTACTATGAGCAAGGAGACTGATTTCACAGAATCAGTGTTGACTACTGCAAGTCTTATCATCAATCATAGCGAAAAGCCAACTAAGCAATTCTATGCCCTTTTATATACAAAACAAACCATTTTCCAACAAAATTGCCACACCCCAATCTCACACCATAACACAATTAGAGTTGCCTCCAAGACCAACATCAGAAGTTAAAAACTCTGGACATAAACCCAGTTCAAATGAGACTTTTCCAAGATATGGTGATCGCTCCATACGACACCTACTGCTACTCTTGATATTAAAACCATATATTTAAAAAACTTACACAGATCTGAAATGTTTTTGAGAACGCTCTAAAAAGCCATCTTTGGGACGAAACGAGCTATGACCAGGGTGAAAAAAAGTGTTCCGAGATATGAATCATGACATTTTCTTGAAATGCTCTTACGTTTCACACCAAAAAACAGAACAGGAAATACTTGAAAAAAAAAACAAAAAGAGCCCATTTTTGGACATAAACGGTTATGTCCAAATAGATTATGCTTGCATCAGATTAGGGGTACTTGATTAAGGATACTGCAAAGGCTCAGTTAGTGCTTTATTCAATGGCTTCTAATTTGATTCAGAAACGTTTTCAAGAAGTCTTTGGGAGTTCAATGCATCAATGGAAGGCACCTGCTTCATTTTTTGCAGGTTTTGAGATAAATTGCCACCTGCTGCTTTGAAACAAAGGGAATATTTGAAAACACGGTCATAGGGCTTTGCAGAGCTCTAAGTCCCCCTGTGATCAATATTTTTTCAGCAAACCAACTTTAGGTGAAACCTACATGGTGTACCTCTAAAACAGTGTCCGAATTTTTCGAGATACTTTCGCAATCAAAAGTTACAGCTCTGTATTTGAAAAATTCCAGAAATTTTGCTGTGAAATCACAAGATTTTGACTTAAATTGCTCATAACTTGTGTTCAAGTCAAAAACAAGAAAAATGCCGACACCATTTCATAGAGTCTGTTGAGATCTTTCAATTGATGTACAATTTGTACGCTAAAAACGAACTGGAGGGGACTTAGAGCTTCTAGAATTTCAGTATCTTTTCATTTCTGTTTACTGCTTCACAGCAGGTGGCACGCAGGTGTTTTTTAGTGGGCACTTTACCAATGGTTTCCACTTGATTAGATTAACACGTGGCATAAACAAAAATTTTGAAAAGCTTGTGTAATGCCTGTAAAGTCTGACTAAAGATTAACAACTGTTATGACTTTTGAGGGTTTGCAGTATCCTTATTAAGTAGGCACCCTCATAAAATTAAGTTCAATCTTTCAAATTCCTTTTCAAACTTTATGTTGTTCTTTTTTCCATACATTTATATCTTAAAAGAATCTTACACACAAAAGTTCTTTTAATCTTATAATGTCAAGGTCTTCCTTGTTCATGCCTAACAAAATAAGTGGTCTTGTGTGAGCATTATAGTCCTAAATAAGAACCCTTTTCTATACTGTGAGGTCACTTAGTAAAGCAGGAGCGCTTTTATAAAAACTACTCTTACACTGCTGTGCTTACGTGGGAGGGGCAACTATTCGGCAGATGTTGCTTATTCTATCATTTACTGTAACTATGATTCTTGTCCAACCAAGTGCACACACAAGCTGCGCTTGAAGTCGGCAAAATTTACAGTACGTAAACTTCTAAGATGTTGGTGGGAAGTGAACTCTGAATAGACATTCTAAATAAAATGGTAGCTGCAAGAAACAAAGAAAGCCAGTCGAAGAACATGCAAGTTTTGCTTTCAAAATGAAAGTGATATTGCTTGAGCTATCTAAAACTCATTTTTCTTTGCTGAAAATTCTTATTGGCCAAGATTTCAGATAAATATATTTCTGAATGCAGGTATCTGGCAGATGCATCGAGCAAACACTGGAAGGTAACTCGACCAATGTTCTGTTCAGTCAGGGAATACACACTGTAGCTCTGCGTTCTCTTGGAGATCACACACGATGAGTAAGATTGTGTCTCAATCTAAGCCAAAATAGGCTCTAAAGAGCGTTCAAAATGCTGGACCCTCCAGGGGGCTCACAAGGTCTCCCTGTTAGCACCCCCAGCCAAGCAGCCAAGGATTTTTCGTTTCAAAACAGGAATGCTGTCCTCAAATTCTTGGTTAAAAGGGCTGACAGATTTCACAACATATTCTTAAAAAACTTCAAAATGATTATTTTCGGCACTGACTGTACAAAGCTAGAGACTAGCAACCTGGCACAGCACGATTTCAATGTGACAACATGTTTACGAGTCACGTCAGACAGCTGTAAATAAGCTTAATTGGCACCCTTCTCATCTTCAAAGTCGCCAAAAATCCTAAAATTCCGATCCGTCAAACTGAGCCGTTAAATCGTGGAGGCAATGGATAACATCATTAGTCTTTAGCTTGTCGGTAGTAGTAAACGCGGCTCAATATATTTTGTGGAGGGTTGTAGGTATCAATGGGTTGAGCATGAAACCGGTGCTAGGAAAGGTCCTTATGATAACGTGTTAGCTCTCTGGCACTCTTCTTCTATGATCTTGGAAGGCATTTTAGGTGTCATTTAGATGACTTTGTATACTATGGAACTGACAAGCAGGAAGAGAGTGCCATGAAAGATATATACTCAGCCTTCAAAAGCAGTAAACACCAACAGGCGTGAATGTTCAGCAGACTAATGCTGCTGTTTATGTTGATCCAGGATCGCTATATTGATGGGCTATGTAGTGCTGATCCAGGAGTTGAGAGAATGACTCAGAAACATTCATGGTTAACCTTGGACGAGAGAACCAAGGTAATGCCTCTTCTGTACAGTAGGTTAGATCTGATGAAACATAAGACTCCTGTTGGGTCAGTAATTGTGGCAAGAATTCAACTATAAGAAAAGTCTAAGAGGGGAAAAAACTATCCGAAAGCTGAAAATGAACTTCTCTGACCTTATTGCTGCGTTAGATTTGACGCAGGAAGTCAGAGAAGTCAGCAAGGGGAAGTTATGTCAAGAAAAATTTTCTTAACGACAATAGGGTTTCCAAAATAGAGAAAGCAAATTACTAAAGTAAACTGGGAAAGAACTTTTTAAAGTAAGCATCCTGATTTTATTCAAAGAGGCAAGAAGTGTGATGCCATGACGTAACATGGCCCCATAAACTACCCCTGAACGGTCAAAAATGCAAAGTTTCCAAAACATCACAGTTTTGAATATATACATGAGAACCTTGAAAACAAACAAAGAAGGCATTTTTTATCAGTAGAAAGGCAATTTTCAGCAATTTACACTCATAATTTACTAAAATTTTGCCTTCGGCGCCAAGATTGATGGTGTAACATCTAGTTAGTACTTCACGATGCTTCATTTTAAACATGGGTCGATTTTCAATTTGGGGGCCGCACAGCCCCATCACTTTACAAGTCAAGTACCCCCTACCACCTCCCCCCCTCCCTGAGTCCTCAGACGATAACCTGCGAACAAAATTATTGCTCAGTAAAAACACAAAAGTAGAGAATATCAGTTGGGGACCTCTAGAAAACCACATTATGTATCTTGACTCAGCTAGGTTGAATGCCTGACTCTTTGACAACGTATAACTGAGTACACCAGAGCAAGCACTGTGTATAATAATTACAAAAGGAAAACCATTAATTAAGATCCAACCTAAATTCCCACAAAGCGGTCGGCATGGCATCATTATATTTCCAGACGACAGAGAAAGATCGGAGAAGCTTGCACCAAGCACAAATAACCATATTCCAGTCTAAGAAGAACAGTATATAAATACATATAAAAACACTACGAACACAGTGGCATACAGCAGACAGCAAAACAGCAGGTCTATGCTCTCCAAATGGAGTTGTAAGGTGAGGGGCGAGAAGAACTGTTCCACAGTATAAGTGTGTCTTGTAAGCAATGGCAACAAAAAAGGTGTCCAAACAAAACATTTGTAAAGCACTCCCAGTATTAAATACAAAGCCAAAACAGATGAAGTAAATCAATTTTTGGAATTCAAGCGCTGCTCTGAGAACTACCTTTCCAGTGCTTCTTTAAACTTAAGCCCTTGCTTCCCTTCATCAAATGCATGCTATAATTAAACGATATAGGAAGATAGATATATGGCTAACATATATTTGAATAAAATTCATAGACATTCCAGTGTGCAAAATTTAACCTTATATAAATCTGCCAATGTGCAGGTAATTCTGAGTTACTATTCGCAATGGTAAGTCATGCCTAAGAGGAGAACTTGGGCAAGTTTGAAGTTTTAGACACTGATTGGCAATCCATTTCCAGATTTGCCTGCCACAAAGAAATAACCTAAAAATACTTCGCACTTTTTCTGAATAGTTGTAAACAAATCTGAGACGTTATTCATCATTCCAGTTAGCTGTTGTAGCGTGGTGTGGCCAGGACCATACAGGATGATCACATTCTGAAATATTTGCGTCTTCAGTCAAGATTAAGTGAAAGCCACTCAATGGCATGTTGAACTCAATCTAAAAAGCCATCAACACCATTTAACATAATTCTGAACCAAAATAATGTTCTTCTATTTTGTCCATAATTTCACAAGGTAGATTAAGTCAGCACACCCTATACATAAGAAGTACAGGGAAAAGAAGTGCATAAAAAACAAACTGAACCGTATTATCTTGATCAAACTGAACCGCATTATCTAGATCATTGAGATAAACAATTGAGAAAAACAACAGTTCAGTAATTAACGCATTCTCACAAATAACGTAGACAGAAGCCCATACCATCATTTCCTAATCTGCTTGCTCTGAGCATTACCAGGACGAAATCACCACTATGGACGTGAACTGATTTGTCTGGTATTTTCACATTAATAATAAAACAATCATATTTTCGGTGACAATTCTTCAAGAAAATTTGTGCATAATTTAGGCATAAATCATGTAAAGAAAAATTCCTTCATACCGAGTCAATCCACTTTCGACTTGGCATAGTAACGAAATTTAAATTTATAAATTTTTGATAAAGAAAGAAATGGAAGAGGCACTGGCAACCGGTAGAAAATCAGATACAAGCACGCATAGCACACTTTGCATTGTAAGTATTGTATGACCTGCTAATAAATTTAAGAGAGGTGCTTAAGAAGATCCCTAAAAGGGATAACTCTACAACAGTGCATAGGCATGTTATATACGCATCAAACTTGTTACTGTAAAAGCTCTTAATTATGAATGTGGCCTGCCCAAGTGGTACATCATGCACTGTCTAAGGATTTCCACGGAAAACGACATTGAGAACGAGGGTCAACTGTCTGTTAAAAAATTATTGTGGGCAGAGTCTCAAGAACTTTTGTGAGGGATCGCAGGGTTTAAGACCAGCATAGCAGTATAGTTATGCCCTCTGAATTTAACAAAGTTATACATGTAAGCTGGCAATATCGACCCTCTTTCAATACTCTTTGTAGCACTTTCTAGTTGTGATAGTCTCCTTATTGGGTGTCTTGGCTCATTTTCAAAGATGCAGCGTTAGCTCTCAGCAAAGCATCTTGATCAAATTGAAATCTGGGCTTTCAGTAGGCATTGGTCAATGCTTGATTCCATTTTTAACCATTAATTGCTTGGCATAATTGCTTGTATGCTTTGGATCGTTGTCTTGTTGGAAGCAAAAGGAACCACCTATGGGACGAATGAACGGAAGCAATCCAGTAGAGAATAGTATGACTATAAAATTGAAATACGAAAAAAAAAAATAGTAAACGCAGAACATTTTTTTCGCCCAATCACAATCCTTTTCTCACTCTTTTGTAAAAGCTCCTTCGACCTACCAAAACTGAACCAACAGTAAAACAACAATGTCTAGGCAGAAGGAAAAATTAAGTAACATTGAGGTATAGATAAAAATGCATCAAACAAAAGCGTGCAAGAGCGTGGAGGACACATAATAAGAGTGTGTAGAGTGTGTGAAACAAACAGTGTAAAGGCGTAAGAAGAGCAAGTAGAGCGCGCGAAAGGGAAATGAAAATTGCGGGTAGCGCATGCAAGAAGAGCGCGGTTGGATGTACGAAAGCGGTGTAACAAAAGCGCTTAAAACTCATCTGCTTTTCAAGAACCGTGCCAGCGATGATTGTACTGGCCCTTATTTGGACCCCTGAGTTTCCCCTGGCACGCTGAACAAGTTGGCTGCTATTGCAGATCACTCATGGTGTAAGAAACAGAGAATAACAGAAATTGAATCAAACTGTATGTTCAATGTGCCTTCTGATAGCTGTTCACCTGTTAGGTATTGTTGATGCACAGACAGTACGGAACTTCGAATGAAACTCTTTGAGCCCATTGATATTCGCTACTGATTAGCATGCTGTGCACGCGTGGCATGTGTTGCGTCTGATTGGTTGCAGAGACATTCCCTGGGTTTCTGATTGGTAGAAACTTAACATATTCCAATGCAGGAGAGTCATTCACAGATTTGGCGCTTGGATTGAGGAAGCTGAAAATGTTTTAGTAAAAAGTATGGTCGTTTTGACTCATATTATTTTATGCCGCTTTGGAATAACTAACTCCTCCAAATTACTTAATGAGATTCTGGAAGAAAATCACCTATTGTATTATCCTATTCTGACAAAAGTCAAGGGCATAGAATCCTGTTATCATCTGATCCTAATCTTCCTTAAGAATAAGGTGAAATATTTCTTGTCAACACCACTGTTCAATAGGTGTGCCTCAATACCACGGAGTTATTTCACCAGGAACAATTGCCACACACTAACACACTGTAAAGAAGGGGGCATCCACGTCATGTCGTGACTAGTAGGAAATTCAGCACCAAGGTAGGCCACATTAACCGACTTTCTTAAACACAGTTCTAAGGCACATCAGCATATAAGTTCATAATCACAGAAATATCCTACTTTCTTGTTTCTACGGATAGGCTTCAGAGACAGCAATTCCTCAGCAGCGTCTGCATGGATCCTTTTAGCAACGGAAATTGGCATGCATACAAATTGTCTGACCGGAACGATAATCACTTCAATTGGGGCAGATTCTTTTGACCTGCCAATTTGCACCAAGAATTCTCGCAGCACTAACGTCAACCTAAAACAAAAACACAGCAGCCTAAACTCAATTGTAAACCACATTAGCTTTTTCACACTTAGTGATGACAACAATAACTGACTAATTTTCCAGGAAAATCTGCCAAAAACAGGCACTTTTCTCTTTTTACTTTTCACTAGGAATGTCCTATCCACAAACATACTCTTTTCCAGGTCAGGTAGGCCAAAATGGCTTGTTTTTCCAGGTTTAATTATCTTACAAATACCGCATTGTACAGACTATGGTCCTAGGCTGTTAGCGAAACCCATGGTACCGCACTTCACAAGGTATTTCCAATTCACTAAAAGAAAATTCGCAATAGAGAGGTTTCGCTATGAGGGATTTAAATTATTTACAACTGCAATTTGTAAAGGTCATTATGGGGACAGGCAGTAAATAAACTATAAGACTGACTACTAACTCGCTTGCTGCAAGCAATCAAAAGGTGCAAAGCATTGTATTCTTATAATCCATTCAAAAAACGAGATGCAAAAAGTACTGCTCAGGTGGCCATAATACCCAAACTCATTGGTCCCAAAAATAATTACATACAAACAGTTCATTGCTCCAGCAGGCAATCAGGTAAAAAACAAAAGATTTCTTATTAAGCACAGTTTAGATGATACGCCATACAGCTGAGCTTGCAAGCATGGCAATTACCACTCAATCAAAGTTTAACAGCGGGTTGACCTAGCAGCAGGTAGTGATTGAAAACAGCTAGTTGAGCAGCAGCTACAGGCTGGAGTTTAGTACACTGCATCTATTGCGGATTGACTGCAGATTTCTATTTGCTTAGCTTTTGATAAGATACGGGGTCCGACAAGGTCTGCATGGATTGGTTTCTTGTTTATTGGCTGCATAGCTCTCCAAATGAAAATTTAACTTTGACTTGGTTGATGCTGGATAGGAAACAAAGTTCTTTGTGAATAGGCATTTAACCCAATTTGGGGCAATCTAAGACCTTACTCAACAGCATATTACTACAAATTCCAAGGCTCTGTCCTGGATCCATCAGGGTGGCTTACAACACTTCCTGTACCCCAAGTTGCAAAGCTCACCAGCTGTGCTGGCTAGCAAAAAATCTTTGACACAGCAAAATTTTTCCAAACTTAAAATTACCGCCGTGAACTTTTCAATTCTGGCTAGCACCCTGGGTCTGTAAACCTCAGTGTATTGAATGACAATACGAGAAGTAAAATTTAACACAGGAGTAAAACACCAATCTCACTCAGGACCCCATTTACATCACTATTAACGGTTAACATAACAAGAAGGGTGGTTCCACCCCCCCTAGTCTAAGATTTTTACTGCGAAAAAACGGCTAAAGCTGTTCCCGCAAATTTTTGCTAGTCTGAACAGAGTTTACTTACCCATCTTTTGGTGCAAGTTTCGTTGTCATACCTACAACAGGGGGGTGTCACATGGCCATTTTCTGACAGGGGGTAATGTCATTTTTGGTCAAATTTTCCGGTTTTTTGCTCTAATTTCATGTCTGTTCATCCCTTTTCAACGATTTTGGGCTTAAATGATAGCTTTCAATGAGCTCTTTCAGAAAATGTCTAATTTGAAAAAATTCATGC